>VMBQ01002745.1:0-41593 GCA_007657795.1 Dreissena rostriformis
ATATATAGTGGTTTGAACGCACGTATCCAATAACATGGAGGACCATTGGCAGTGAAACGTTTTGGGCCCACGCCCCAGACCCCTAGTCGGCCTAGTGCCTACTAGTACGCCAATGCCCAGTCGTTTTCACTCGTTTAAATTAGCATTCCAGTGCCAAGGCTGGCAAGACATAAAATGTGACAATGTCCTTTTATATGTATGTTTTGCAAATAGCAAATGATTAGCACTTGGTAAAACAATGTCAAGCCTTTAATCGGAACATATCGTCATGGCCCCATGAGGCCCCTTATAGTCGCGGGGCCCATAGACAGTTGCCTACTCTGCCTAATTGCTAAACCGGGAATGCTTATACAATATTTTGTGAGTAATTTTACATCGTTGTATAAATTTGTCATGACCTTTTTCACAAATGACGATATGCTTTAGGTTACATGTTAAATTAAGTTATTACTTTGATAGGAATCTCAATATCATGTCAATAATTGTTTGATTTGTAAATCAATCACATTTGCGGCGGCGCTATAATTTTCCATTCCAAAACAGGAACATGAAAAATAGCATTGTAACACAGTTTAAAAGAACTCATCAATTTCTATAATTTGGACAACTTAAAACATGTATTCCATAAATTGTTACGACGGAATATGGATTTAGATAGTATGGGATTGTAATTTAGAGTCGGTTTGATGCTTACATGATATATTAGAAATATACTTATACATTGTAAAAAACTTTTAGAATTATAATAAAAAGAGAGCCGTCCAAATATAGAAAATGTTTAAATTTATTTACTTAAAATCCTACCTAATTAGAAAACCAAGAATGTAAACGTGTTTAAATATCAATTCAAACGTGCACTTTATTCGACGTCTGCGCTTACAAAAATTGTATGTTTGATGCTTTAAGAAATTAAAGTGAAACGCTTAAGTCTATATTCTTAGGGCGTTTTAAGACCAATAATGTGACTTCATATATTTTTAGTAAAAACGTGAGGCGATTACGCGAATTTTTGAAACGCAGTTTTGATGATTTTTATAGTAATATACGATATAGTTATGTCATATTTATGTCGTCTTTCCTATTACCCTTGTATGGGCGGCTTCTTGTGTATTACACTTATAACATATTAGCAATGTTACTTATTTTTAAAGTAAATGTATTTTTATATAGAATCAAGATTTTTAGCTCCACCAGTTTGAATGCGCATCAACTTTATTCCCCACGCATAAAAGGAATTGCCGCGATAAAGCTTTCCGGTGATTTATAGAGCAAAAGCATTGCATTAAAACTGATAATTCACGGTTTCAAACAGTGAAAATTAACAGTTAAAATTATCGATAATTGTAATTGTTATATTGGAAATTATTTATTATTTATGTCGAAACATAAATTCAAAAAACAAAAAAAAACATTTTCAAGCAAAACAATATAAAGAAAATTTGTTGGATTCGGTGGAATATCGGTTTTAATTCACTCGTGATCATATAAAACAATATTTTTTTCGCTCGTGGCTGCGTATCCCATATTTATCATTCGATACAACATTATTAACCATAAATATGCGTATTCGTCTCGACTGATTACATTACCTGACATCCACATATCACATAAATCCGGCATCACAACGTCTTATTCGAAGATTGCTTGCCATATTACACATGGCTATAACCGCCAAAAATCTCAATAAAGCGTGTCGAATTGTTATATAATGATAACAACGTTAGGGCATTTGTGTAATAGTCTGATTTGGAAACGTATCAACAGAGCGAAATTCACGCATGTCATTATAAATTGGATTCAATGGGAACTACTTCATTAGAGGTTTTTTACAAGTTATGCTAATGCTGATTTGTTTACACTTACGTTTTATATAGCTTTCTATATTAATAAAAAGATGTACAAATATGTTACGTGAAAGCAAGATACTTGACATAAAATGCATGACTATTTAATATTTTCTCAAACAGGTAAAAGAAAGAACAAAAACTGCCTTCTATTCAACAGCGAAGTTGGACATTATATTGGGCATGATTTATTGTCCACGCGAACGCGAATAAAGAACAAGTTTAATTACAAAATGCACTTTAAATAGCATGATACGAATCTGTTGCCATCATCCGTTAATTACATGCTTCAAAGATCTGTTATCACTACTGATTACTCTCATCGAATTGAACGTCCGGAAGATTAAATGAAAACAATGTCCGATGATTTAATTACAGGGATCGTAAAAACAGGACATTCACAATTATACTTAAGGTGTCAGCGAGCACTTTAATGCGACAACTAAATTGCTAAAAGTACCGAAATGACTTACAAGTCAATTTTATTTCATAATCTGATTGTAACTCGTACGGCCTTGGGTCCCCCTCATAATCAGCTAAGCTTCCTATAAAACCATGCCTCAATGGGTTCAAAAAGTTAAACCATCACAATTTAGCTGAATTAAATTTAATTTAAAATCAATACAACATTTTCAATCTTATTTAGGGCTATGCGTTTTTCGCCAACCTAATTCACTTTCTCGTCTAATAACGTCAACATATCGTCATTTACACAAGTAATACATCTTTTGCAGAACACTTTTGCGTCCAGCATCTTAGATAGTTCTATATTTAAAGAAACACATTCATGTTGAAATCAACTGCACATTTTCATTGTAATGCTACAAGGCGCCATACTATTTATTCTGAACCAAATTACTACGCATGAATTATAAAGTACTACCGAAAATTATAACTTATATACGATGAAACAAATATTCTTATTAAATAAACAGAACATTTGTTAGTTTTCGTTTCTTTTCTTCATGTATTTAATATGTCAAGGTATATACTTTGGAAAAAAGCATGCGTATTTACTGATCGTCCCTGCTTAAGGTAAGTTTAAGACTGTCATGTAATTTTGACAAGAAAAAACATTTTCTTGAAAAAACATTTTCTTGACGTTATCTGACATGAATCAAAATATGTCCATAACACGTGATTAGGAACATAGGAGTTAGTGTGAGGTCAATTACGTGTTAATATAGTTACCGACAAGTTTCCAGTAGTGCCCGTACAAGATTTGCATCAGATAAGCATCAGCCCGACATACTTAGTCACAGTGATATTTACAAATAATAACTAAGTCTTAAAATGCTTACCGATACAAATCTTTTCCAGTAATGCACATATAAGATTTGTCACAGATAACCCCTACATTCTTAGTAACAATTTATAACTAATTGTTAAAATGCTTACCGACACAAATCATTTCCAGCAATGCACATACAGGATTTGTATCAGATAAGCTTCACCCCGACATACAATGATAATGACACATTATAACTCAGTTTTAAATGCTTACCGACATAAATCTTTTCAAGTAATGCACATACAAGATTTGTATTAACTGAAAAGCTTATACAAGCTCATAGCCTACATTATATATGCATAACACAATTTATAAGTAATGTTAGAAGGTAGAAGTTTGACGATATTATTATGAACTGGTTAACATGGTAAGATATGAAGGGAAAAACAATTGCATCTTATATTGTAACTGCTCGACATCTGATATTAACTAATTTACTTACAAGACATACGATAAGAAGAATTTGTACTCAATACATTTAGCAAACGACAAAGGAAAAAAGCCATAATATCGTTGTATGCGCTGTTGAAATTGTAACTAGTGATTCGGTGTAACTAATAGTTCATGCAATGTGGATGCGCAAGGGAAATGTTTAAAATATATAAATTATGCAAAATGACCTTTTTTGTTCTCTGTATCAAAGTATTGCATCAATAACTAGACTTTGATGAGCTCAAAACAGACGCATTTATATTTTGCGACATAAATCTCCGTTCAACAATGGACATTTAATTGATTTTTTAGGGACTGATGGCAGTAGTTCAGAAACCATAGAAGTTGATTCAGAAGCACGTTAATAATCAAGTTTTTAGTACAACGCACACATGACTCAGGGAAATAAGTATTATGCTTTGCGAATATATTGTTTGTAGCATGGATCAAAGCTAATTGTCCATCGAAACATGCGTTCCAGTGACTCTTAAATGTGTTCCTAAAACATGCCACAATTAATTTGTTTTAAAACAGACTTCTCATCTAAGTATAAAAGTTAAAGCAATATGTTTAAAAATGTATCCGATAATGACGAGTCTTTTTCTTTGCACAGTTTCGAAAATATAATATATATGCGTTCGTTTAAAGAACATCTTTTTAATTCATTGTAAAGGTAAATACAAAATTGTGTCTGAAGAATATGTTTTTTATACTGAAAGTTGTTAATGCAATAGTATTGTACAATGGTAAATGCAAATAGTGCAACTTTAGATTATTCAATTCAATTTCTGAATTGCAATATAAATACAATAGTATTCAATAACCACAATACATGCCAAGAAAAAACGGTAGTTTCTAAATGTAGTATGCGTCCGTGTGATGTTTACTATGACAACTGTATTTATCATGAGCACTTGCTGTATTAGTTATATGTCGTGTACCACATGATTAAGCTATTCAAATATTTGATGTGTTGATATATAAAAAAGCAGGCACAATTCACATCAACGTGGGCAGCTTAAATATTGAGTCTACAACGTAATTGAACATCATAAGAGCGTTAAATCAAACGTAATATCGGACGTCGCACTGGTTTTTGTAAGTGTTAACTTAAACGTAATAGATGCCTCGGTAGCGCAGCAGGTAGCGCGTCAGTCTCATAATCTAGTTATGCAAGAGCCATCTGAAGGTCGTGAGTTCGATCCTCACCCGGGGCAATTATTTTGCTAAATGCCATGATGAGTAAAAGATAAATATCGACGTTTGTTTAAGGTTGATTAACTGGCAACTGGTAGCGAATGATTGTCGATGCTTAGAGTATGGTTGGACTAATCGGCCACTGGAGTCCAGGATCTTCAGGCTCCAAGACTGACGTTTTACTGTTTCGGTAACTATGAAAGTTACATGCTGTATAAAGGTAGTATAAACGCTCTTATAGGTTACATTACATTAATTGTTAATCTCTCCGTGGTCATTCCAAAGTAGTGTGTATTTCATCAGGTATTACAAAAACGATGGTTTTCCCCATTGGTCTTTTGATCCCAAGCATGTTCGCCCTTCTTATTCAACGCCGCCTTCGCTGGCTGTGTGCCGTGTACCGAATGGAGGATGGACGCCTACCAAACGACGTCATGTAGCAGATCCGAGCATGCATCTCGGATGAGAAGCCTGTGAAAAGCGCGCGACGCCCTTCTCCCGTTTACAAGCCCAATTGTGTGCGGAAAGTGCCACAAGGACTGCCATTCCCGCATCGGACGGCATAGCCACAGCAAACGTTGACCCTGGAAGTGACAAACTCAAGAGCGCATCTGCATAGTTTCCCGAGACTCAGCTCAGCTTACATAACTTTACATTGCAATAACTTTTAAGACTTATCGTATTCCAGAACCACACTAAAACTAGTTTTTTTACGATACATGTCACGCACACACTTGTTTATGTGTCGTGTTCATAGAAAACTAGGTATAATGCTTGTGCGTTATTTGTCATCCCAGATTAGCCTTTGCATTGCGCACAGGCTAATCAGGAACGACAATTTCCGCTTTTATGGAATTTTTCGTTTAAATGATGTCTCTTCTTAGCGAATATCCAGTTTAGGCGGAAAATGTCGTCCCTGATTAGCCTGTGCGGACTGCACAGGCTAATCTGGGATGACACTTTTTCGCACTTGCATTATGCCCAGTTTCTAAGAACACGGCACATATTTATTGAAATCTAGAAATCGACTGTGCCTGAATGGCTGATGATGTTTCCATGTGATACTTATTATGACAACGTTCTTCATTATAATCACGTGATTCTTTATTTATAGGTCGTGAACCACATGATCCAACAAATCTTATGTTCGATCTATTCCATGAGTAATATTACAGACACAGGGTGTAACAACATCGGAAGTTCAAACATTAGGTTTGCAAAGTAAGTAATTGACATCGGATATTACAATGGTCTTTATCACAAACGAATAAATTTAACATGCACATTAACATCTAAATGTATTTCAGTTTTGTCTCAACACTGTATTTAGCTGTCCTGTTAAATTGATCCAGAGCGTGGTTGTGTGTAAAACGAATTGCTTATGTTTTCATTGGGTGCAATGATTACACATGCTAAATGTGTAACAAAAAGGAAAATAAAAAAACAAGGTGATAGAAAAGGAAATAAATCAATGCATATGTAACATTGTAATTATANTTGTTGCTTCTTGATAACACTTATGATGTGCAACAAGTTATTTATGTATAAGTTATTTGTGTATTAATATTATTATATATTTATGTGATATGGGTGTTGTTTATTATATCATTTTTTTGATCGTCTTTGTATATTTGTTTCGTATAAGGCCAAAGGCATGTATTTGCTTATTCTGCCAATAAACTGAAAAGGAAACTGAAACACTGAAACTAGTAGCATTTCAAAAACCTTAGCATTTTATAAAACATTATGTGATTGTTTTGCTTCTCAGGGAAAACAATAACCGAACATTTTTCAAGTCAACAGCAATGTTGAAAATTGGAATTGATTCATTATCCAAGTGAACGCGAAATGAAGACAATTTTAATTATGAAATGCACTTTTAATAGCGTGAGACCAATTTGTTGCCATTGTCCGATAATAACATGGGATCTTTTATTACAAATGGTTACACTCATCTAGTTCAATTTCTGGGAGAAGAAATGAAAACAGTTGTCTGATAATTGGACGTTTTCTTAATGATGTAATTACATGGATTATAAAAATAACACATTCACGTTTGTACTTAAGGTATCATCGAGCATTTTAGTATGAAAATGAATTGAAAAAAAACACCCAAATAACTTAGGAGCGAATTACCTGTAACAATTATTTTTAACTCACACGGCCTTGGGTCTTCATCAGTCATACCGAACAATGCCTCAATAGTTTAAATTTTTAATTCATTGTGTGGCTCTGAGTGAGGTTTGGCATGGTTTTGAATAGGTTTAAACGCCCAATGTGTTTTTCACAGTTAGCTTATTGCCTTTTATAAATGAAAATTGGATGTTAAAAACCATTTCATTCCCGATAATGGTTTTGGTGTGTTATTATTCATATATTTGAATCCCAATAGGCTAATCAGGGACGACAAAACTAGATTGTTGCTAAGAAGAGACTTTTTTAAAATAAAATTACAATAAAAGTGGACAGTGTCGTCCCTGATTAGCTTGTGCGGACTGAACAGGCTAATCTGGGACGGCACTTTACGCAGATGCATTCCAACCCCTTTTCACAGAGCGCGGCTCATTTACAGTGCATTATTCCAGGGTGAGCATCAATAAAATATCCATACTTTCTTTGTATGCACTGTTAAATTTGTTACTGGTGATTTGGTGTAACTTTTAGCTCCTGTAATGAAAGTGCGCAAACGAAAATGTTCAACAAATATACAAATTTTAAATAATTACCTTGTACTTCTTTAGTTCAAAGAATTCCATCAGATACTAGATTTGGATGAGCTCAAAACAGACGCATTTGCATGTTGCGGCATTAATCTCCGTTCCTCAGATGAACATTTAATTGAATTTCAAGGTACTTCTGGAAATCTGTAATCCTATTGATTGGATTCAAAATATATACAGAAGCTGATTCAGAAGCATGTTAATTATCACGATTTAGTACATCGCATGCATCAATCAGGGAGATACAAATTATGCGTTTCGAATATTTTGTTTGATCAATAGATCAAAGCAAACTTGTGTACTAAATAACACTGTTCATTTTAATCACTAAATATGTTCCAATGATTTCTTACATTTGTTCCTAAACCATACCACAATGAATTTGTTCCATGACCAACATTCTCATCTAAATATACAAGTTAAAGAAACATGTGTACACATGTTTTTTTTTTATTATGATGAGTCCTTTTCTTTGCATCGATTCGTATATGTATACATTTTCGTGAAGTTATCGTTTTCAAATCATTGTAAAGGTATATACAAATCGTGTCTGAAAAAACATTTGTTATACTGGAAGTTGTATATGTAATATTATAATCCAATGGCGACAGTAAATAGTGCAATGCTAGATTATAAATTCAATTTTGAGAGTTGCAATTTCCATAAAATCGTGTTAAATCACCACACAACTATTTGTTTTGCAATGAATGTCCATGAAAACTCTTTCAGACTACAACGTAATTAAACATGATGTGTTACAAAAACAATGGTTTGCCCCACTGGTCTTTTTTTAATCAATAACGTATATATTAAACATAGATATTATCCAGTGTTACCTACTAATTTCGCTTTCATGTATATTAAAACACAGAGCGTTAATGTCTTTAAATCTGAATTATTCATTCAAAGCAAATGGCATGGGCAACCAAGGATACCCATACTTCCCTGCCCAGGCTTGCGCTCTGGGGAGATTATTCCAGCATCGTCTCAAAGCGATGAAATCAACACGGTAGGCAGTAGTTACGGGTGATAAGTCCAAACTCGTTTGTCGATGAGAAAGGACGCCACGGACTGACTCCGACAGTGAGATAGACCGCAATGTCTCACTGATCAGCTACCGCCCGCCTCAAGCTGGGCAGTTCCCAGTCAATAAGGTGCTGACCCGCAAACCTCAAGTGTTCGTATCCCGCACAGTGACATTCTAGAATCTGCTCGGATTCCAAGCATGTTTGCCCTTCTTACTTAACGTCGCCTCCGCTGGCTGTGTCACGTGCGCCGAATGGAGGATGGACGCCTACCAAAGGACGTCATGTAGTAGACCCGAGCATGCAACTTGAAAGAGAAGCCTGTGAAAAGCGCGCGCCGCCCTGCCTCCGACTGCAAGCCCCATTGTGTGCGGAACGTGCCACAAGAACTGCCATTCCCGCATCGGCCTGCATAGCCACAGCACGCGTTGACCTCAGAAGTTACCAACTCAAGAGCGCATCAGCATAGTCTCCCTAGACTCAGCTCAGCTAACAGACCTTAACATTGCAATAACTTTAAAGACTTTTCGTATTCCAGAACCACACTAAAACTAGTTTTTCTACGATACATGTCACGCACACACTTGTTTATGTGTCGTGTTCATAGAAAATTAGGCATAATGCTTGTGCGTAAATTGTCATCCCAGATTAGCCTGTGCATTCCGCACATGCTAATCAGGAACGACAATGTTTGCTTTTATGGAATTTTTCGTTTAAATGATGTCTCTTCTTAGCGAATATCCAGTTTAGATGGAAAATGTCGTCCCTGATTAGCCTGTGCGGACTGCTAATCTCCATACGGCGGGTGGATCCAAGACCTATACAGCTTGGCACCAGAGTTGTCGCAGATAATAACGTTGAATAAAAGGACAGGCCGCCTAAGGGACTCCGGCTCCAAATTTGATGTTGAGGTTGACTCCTCAAGCCTCTCCCGGGGTGGGTATGCCGCAAGGCAGCGGAGTTTTGAGATCAGAGTATTCCTTCTCCTAGAGCTACCAACAAAGGATGACGAGCCCCATATGCCGAAGCAGCCGAATTTAATGCGCTAGAGACATAAATAGGAAATTAGAAATTTATTTGATAATCACAAGCGATTATTCTAGTACAATTATGCATGTCACTTGTTAAAATCTCCATCATTACATTGGAAAGACGCACAATTTTCAGGCAACTGTTTTCACTGAATCTGTCTCGAACGTTATTACATGTGTCAGTTTCCTATGATAAGGATCTTTGTAGCATGCCAAACCCGCATAATGACAACACGTTGTTCACATGTTTTCACTCATTGCACGATTAATCAAGTATGACCTTTTAAATGTTTTCTTTTAAACTTTAAAATTTAAAGTGATGACTAAAATGTGTAACTTGTAAACTCTCCATTCACGTGTGTTATGTTTTCAGTTGTTAGAGAAGTGTCTAAATCTTGCATGAAAGTACGCTACGACACGAAACAATTTAATCTTAACTATTTTCATTTCCAGCAAAAACGGACATTCGATAGAAAATGTACATTTCGTTTATCTTGTTTAATAAAAAGTGAAAATAGTTTAACCATTGTTCGGTAAAAGGCTAATGTTTTGTAACGACTTCATTTTACTTCATTACATTACATTGTTCGACTGTAAAATCTTCTGACACAATATTGAATACGTTTCCCAAGTAAATATGGACCCATATGTAATGTATTATTTTTGTAATTCCATTTATGTATTATTTACCTGTATACAATTCATCTATTAACTAAATACTTTGTTTCGTAAATTTATCAATAAATAAAACTTAAAATGACAAATTTCGAATATCATACTCTTTTATACCGATCCGTTTTACTAGCACTACCATACAAGCGAACACATTTAATTACGTCATCAAATAGATACAACCAGCTTAAGACAATCGAGTTGATGCTTAGCACGTTTAAGAAATAGTTCATGCTAGATATTCATTTGAGAGAGCAGTAGATTGAAGTTTGCATCTATTCGAAATAGTTAGTGTTTATTTGTGTAAATGGATCTGAAATGCGATATCTTCATTAAGGCAAAATAAACACGGAGTTGGCTGTGCCGTCTGATACAACATCAACATATGTTACAAAGATGTATTTGTCTGATTAATGATATTTTATGAATATTCACATGTAAACACCATCGTTCGGTTTGAACAACTGGACATAGTTTTGGTATGTTCTGCAACAAACTACATTCGGAGCCAAACATGTTAAAGTAGTTCCGGAAATTCCAAGAAATTGTTAAGAAGCATGTACGGGATATCTATCAAAGATGTAAGTTTCGAATTCATCTGGCTTAAATATTTGTTCATTAACATAATATAGTCATTTTACTGACAGGAAATATGACGTCACATTGATTATTCACTTATTTTTAACGAATGAAGCTGTCTTCATTTTGAATTGTTATGAAGAGTTACGTCAATGAAATGTGTATCTTTATGTTTTTGAAAACGATTTAGATTAAAACAGTTGTAATACTATATCTACTTATTATACGAGTTCGTGGTAAAATCGAAATATTCTTCGGCTAAGTGTTTGTTAATAATAATCAACATTTTGTCGTTCTGATCCTTCTAATCAAAGGAATGGGACCATAATTTAATTCCTGTACACCGGGACTACAAAAAGTGGCTTATTACCACAATTACCAAATCGAAGCCGGAACGTTTTTCTTTAATAAACGTTATTTTAGTATTTTCTTGTAATTAACAAACTTACATATGTTCAAAATAACAGAAAAGCTGTAATATTCGTTTGTGTTAAGTCCCAGGCTTAGCTTTACATTAACGCGTCAATTACCCTTATTAAAGTAGAACGCATACAATCGGTGAATGTAGCCCTGTTTGGCTTTTGTTCTGAGCTGCATTTCAAAATCAAATCAAAGATTGGCTGACACTGTTCTTATGTGGGTACAAGTGCGCATTATTCACTAGAATATTTGATAGTCCTCGTTTAGCGTCTTAAAAGTGAATTAATACTCACTAGGGCGAGTAATTGGCTGTTATGTTGTTATGTTGGTCAAAGTGCGCATTATTCGTCACAACATTTGACAGTCCTCGTTAAAGGTTAAAGGTGCGGTTTATAGTCTGCTTCTATATACATATTCAGCCGACTTCACAATCAACCCCCCGATCACTGGGATCTTAGTCGTCCGTTTACATATGGCGCACCAGGCAGCCACGGCACATTGGCTTATTTCCCTCACAGGTACCCATTTATACACCTGGGTGGAGAGGAGCAGATGTGGGACAAATTTCTTGCTCAAGGAAATTACAGTGGTCAGGGCGGGATTCGAACTTTCAGTGTCTTGTAAGTAAATTGATACGCAATAGAGCGAGTAATACAAATTTTGATACAATTCCGTATTGCATGTCCTCGTTATGACACGTTATATTGTAGAGTTTGTGCTTATGCGATGTATTAAAACAGACCCTTTTTGACATTTTGTATTATGCAATTTAATATAACAAAAACAATAATATACTGGGTGTGTTATTTCTTTTTTATATACACGTATACCTGTTGGATTGTCAACTGTTTTTCGTGTTATACGTTTAATCATTTATAATTTCTTTCATATAATGCCATTTGCTTTGAATGAATAATTCAGATTACAAAGACATTAAACGCTCTGTGTTTTAATATACATGAAAGCGAAATTAGTAGGTAACAATGGATACTATCTATGTTAAATATATTCGTTATTGATTAAAAAAAGACCAGCGGGGCAAACCATTGTTTTTGTAACACATCATGTTTAATAACGTTGTAGTCTAAAAGAGTTTTCATGGACATTTATTGCAAGACAAATAGTTGTGTGGTGATTTAACAACATTATATGGAAATTGCAACTCTCAAAATTGAATTAATAATCTAGCTTTGCACTATTTACTGTCGCCATTGGATTATAATATTACATATACAACTTGCAGTATAACAAATGTTTTTCAGACACGATTTGTATATACCTTAACAATGAATTGAAGACGATAACTTCACGAAAATGTATACATATACGAATCGATGCAAGGAAAAGGACTAATCATAATAAAAAAAAAACATGTGTACACATGTTTCTTTAACTTGTATATTAAGATTAGAATGTTGGTCATGGAACTAATTCATTGTGGTATGGTTTAGGAACAAATGTAAGAAATCACTGGAACATATTAAGTGATTAAAATGAACAGTGTTATTTAGTACAAAAGTTTGCTTTGATCTATGCTTCAAACAAAATATTCGAAACGCATAATTTGTATCTCCCTGATTCATGCATGCGTTGAACTAAATCGTGATAATTAACATTCTTCTGAATAAGCTTCTGTATAGATTCTGAATCCAATCAAAAGGATTACAAATTTCCAGAATTACCTTGAAATTCAATTAAATGTTCATCTGTGGAACGGAGATTAATACCGCAACATGCAAATGCGTCTGTTTTGAGCTCATCCAAATCTAGTATCTGGTGGAATTCTTTGAACTAGAGAAGTACAAGGTAATTATTTATAATATGTATATTTGTTGAACATTTTCGTTTGCGCACTTTCATTACAGGAGCTATAAGTTACACCAAATCACCAGTAACAGTTTTAACAGTGCATACAAAGAAAGTATGGATATTTTATTGATGCTCACCCTGGAATAATGCACTGTGAATGAGCCGCGCTCTGTGAAAAGGGGTTGGAATGCATGTGCGTAAAGTGCCGTCCCAGATTAGCCTGTTCAGTCCGGACAAGCTAATCAGGGACGACACTGTCCGCTTTTATTGTAATTTTATTTAAGAAAGTCTCTTCTTAGCAACAATCTAGTTGTGTCGTCCCTGATTAGCCTATTGGGATTCGAATATATGAATAATAACACACCAAAACCATTATCGGAAATGAAATGGTTTTTAACATACAATTTTCATTTATAAAAGGCAATTAGCTAACTGCGAAAAACACATTGGGCGTTTAAACCTATTCAAAACCATGCCAAACCTCACTCAGAGCCACACAATGAATTAAACATGGAAACTATTGAGGCATTGTTCGATATGACTGATGAAGACCCAAGGCCGTGTGAGTTAAAATCAGATTGTTACAGGTTATTCGCTCCTTAGTTATTTGGGTATTTTTTCAATTCATTTTCACACTAAAATGCTCGATGATACCTTAAGTACAAACGTGAATGTGTTATTTTTATAATCCATGTAATTACATCATTAAGAAAACGTCCAATCATCAGACAACTGTTTTCATTTCATCTCCCAGATATTGAATTAGATGAGTGTAACCATTTGTAATAAAAGATCCCATATAATTATCGGATAATGGCAACAAATTGGTCTCACGCTATTAAAAGTGCATTTCATAATTAAAATTGTCTTCATTTCGCGTTCACTTGGATAATGAATCAATTCCAATTTTCAACATTGCTGTTGACTTGAAAAATGTTCGGTTATTGTATTCCCTGAGAAGCAAAACAATCACATGATGTTTTATAAAAGGCTAAGGTTTTTGAACGGCTACTAGTTCCAGTGTTTCAGTTTCCTTTTCAGTTTATTGACAGAATAAGCAAATACATGCCTTTGGCCTTATACGAAACAAATATACAAAGACGGTCAATGCATCTGTTACATTGTAATTATATATATATATTGTTGCGTGATCACACGTATCAAATAACATAACTTATACAATATTGTTTGAGCGATTTTACATCTTTGTATAGTGTTGTCATGACTTTTGGTTTAATTGACACTATGCTTCAGCCAACATGTTTAATAACGTTAATTCTTTAATTATACATCTTAATCGCATGTCAATAATTGTTTGATGTGTAAATCATTCACATTTGCTGCTGGGCTTTATTATTTCATACCAAAACAGGAACATGAGAAATTGCATTGTAACAAAATTTGAAACAAAACATCAATTTCTGCAATTTGGACAAGTTGAAACATTTATTCCATAAATTGTTACGACATAATATGAAACTAGATATTCTGGGAATGTTATTTAAAGTCCGAATGATACCTACATTATATAATAGTAACATACTTATACATTTCAAATTTATTTACTTTACATCCTACTTCATTAGAATAAACATGATGTACTTTAAAGTGTTTAAATATCAGTTGAAACTTGCACTTTACACAACGTCTTTATATAACTTAATCTGCGTCTACATATATTTTACAAAGTGTATTTGTTCTGCTTTAAGAAAAAAAATGAAGGCGAAACGTTTAAGTCTATATTCTTAAGTCGTGTTTCAAGACCGTTGATATTACAACATAGGTTTTAAGTTTAAACATGACACGATTACGTGAATTTTTTAACTAAGTTTGGATTATTTTTATATTAATATACGATATATTTATGTGATATTTATGTCGTCTTTCCTTTTACCCTGTTATGAGCGGCTTCACATTGATAACAATTATAACGTATGAGCAATTTTGCTTTTTTTAAAAATGTGTTTTTTATAGAATTCAGAATTTTTTCGCCAAAAGTGTGTATCGCATCAAATTTAATACCCACGCATAAACGGGAATGCCGCGATACAGCACATGTAATCTTCGATACAACACAATTAACCATATATAAGCGTATTCGTCCAGACAGATTACATTTCTAGTATGACGCTGACGTCACTTCCTATGTGCTTGGTTATATTGATACAACAGATGAAGGCTATGGCAGAAACATGTTTAGTACTTAAGAGATTTAAATAAACAAAGGTTACGTGAATTAAAAGAATTTAATACAAATTTAATAAACAAAAGTAACGCGTTTGTACGGTATATAGTATTTAATTATTACCTGAAATCCACATATCACATAAAATCAGGCACCACAACGCCTTATTCAAAGATTCCTTGCCATATTACACATCGAGCCATAACAACAAAGACTCTGAATAAAGCGTGTCGATTTGTCATGCACTGATAACAACGCTATGCATTTGTGTAATAGTCTGATTTGGAAGCGTATCTAAGGACGAAATTCATTCTTGGTATTATACATCGCATTTAAGATGCTCTACTTCATGAGAGGTTTTTTATACATGTTATGGTACTGTTGATTTCTTTAACCAAACGTTGTATTTAGCCTATTATATTTCTTGAAAAATATCCACGTCCGTTACGTAAACTCAAGAAACGTCACGAAGCATACATGATAATTAAATAAGTGTTCAAAAAAGCATTTCGGAATGGTAAGCCGTTCAAATACCTTAGCCTTTTACGAAACCATCATGTGATTGTGTTACTTCTCAGGGAAAACTTCTCAGCAATGCATTCAATTCAAAAGCAATGTTGGAAATTGAATTGGTATTGATTAATTGTCCACTTGAACGGGAAATAAAGACAAGTTTAATTATGAAATGCACTTTAAATCGCATGATACCAATATGTTGCCATTATCCGATAATTACATGTTTCAAAGAACTTTTGTAACAAGTGATTACACTCATCGAATTGAATGTCTGGACGATTTAATGACATAGTTGAATGATAATTTAATTACAGGGATTGTAACAAAAAGAGGTTCACAATTATACTTAAATTGTCAGCGAGCAATTTAATGTGAAAACCAATTTGCTAAAAGCACCGCAATAACTTCAGAGTTAATTTCTTTCCATAATCTGTTTGTAAATCATACGGTCTTGGCTATACCTCCTAATGAGCGAATCTTCCCACCAAACAAGGCCTCAATGGGTTCAATAGTTTAAACCATCACAATTTTAGCTGAATTATATTAAATTTAAAAATCAATACAACATTTTCAATCTCATTTAGGGCTATGCGTTCTACGCCATCCTAATTCACTTTCTTGTCCAATTACATTGACATATCGTAATTTACACAAGTAAGACATCTTTTTAGAACACTTTTGCGTCCTGCATCTTCGATAGCTCCATATTTTACGAAACAAATTCATGTTAAAATCCACTGCAAATTTTCATCGTAAGACAATAAAGCGCCATAATATGTATTCTGAAGCTAATAACTACGTATGATTTATAATGTACTGCCGACAATTATAACTTTTTTTCTGCTCCATTTATTTTCTATGTCAAGGCGAAAACAACAAGTGTATTGATTGATCATCCCAGCGTAACAGCATATGCTGAAGATGAGTTTAAAACTGTAATGCAATTGTGACAAGAAAAAAGTATTGTTTTGACGTTATCTGACATGAAACAAAAATACGTATATCACACGTGATTAGGAACATAGAATTAAGTTTGAGGTAAATTAAGTGTTAGCATATTTACCGACATGTTTCCAGTAGTGCGGGAACAAGATGTGTATCGGACGAGCTTAACCCCGACATACTTAGTCACAATTATATTTATAAATTATAACTGAGCGTAAAAATGCTAACCGACATAAATGTTTTCCAGTAATGCACATACCGGATTTGTATCAGATAAGATTCATATGACAAATTTAGTCACAAAAATATTTACACATTATCCGTTAGCTCGCTGATAGTTTAACACTTTTTTCCACGAACATACTTCTCTTTAAATAATGATGTTTGCGACCAGCAACTGTGTGTACATATATTAATGTCTTTAATGTCTATATACATACGTGTGTGTTTAGTGATTAATGTGTGTCTCTGAGCGAGGTTTGGCACCGTTTTTAATAGGTTTAAACGTCCAATGTTTTTCACAATGAGATAATTGCCTTTAATAAATGAAAATTGGTTATGGTGTGTAATTATTCATACATTTGAATCCCAATAGATGGGGGTGCAAAGCGAACAAGCTTTCGTTATTGAATATATTTGTGTAAACGATATAATAAATGTAGAATTGTTACTAGATGAATATTACATGTGCGTCCACGTGTCTGTTTATAAGGGTGACCCCGTCCATATGCTCCTTTTAAGTAATGAATTACTAAGAAAAATAATGAATACTCTTATTACTCCGTGCTATAGAGATCAGTTTAACGAGTGCATGTAGTTTTAACAACATGACCACATGAAAGCACTGTTGACTTTCATCCCATGTGGTGTTAAATATATCCCATTTAATGTGTATCTTTATGTAATTAGGTATATATGTAGAAAGATTGCAATGATGTGTTTTACAAATGAGTACCCCAACGTTATTTTAGCATCCACAAATGAAACGCTAATACAAATATCGCAAACCTAAAATATAATAATTTAATCTACGTCGGACTAATAAAGATATTCACGTTAAGCTCATGTTAAATGATATTCCAATTTTCTTATATAGTATTGATAGGTCAATGTATATATATATATATATATATAGGATCTGACATGAGTTGTCATATCATACCATATTTTATTAAACGAGTTCAGGAATTTTGTTAGTAAGCGAGCCTTTGGCGAGCATACTAACGCATTTCCTGGACGAGTTTAATAAAAAATAGTATGATATGACAACGAGTGTCAGATCTTTTTTATCACATTCTTTAAACTAAATAAAATACATCTTAATTGACCAAACAAATGCTGATAGATCTAAAAGTTGTTTACTATCGTGACGTCATTTCATGTTGACGACGTCATTTCACCAAAATAAAGCCATGCGATTGGTTAGTTATTGATTCTGTAGCAACTGAAAACGCTTAAAAATGTTGTATTACACATGTGTAATATAAAAAAATACGTAATGTCTGTATTACATTGAAAACAAGGTATAGCATGTGATAAATATAAGTATGTTAACTGTTAATATCATTATTTTTAGTGCCGATTGTAATTGATCATTTTTGGCACCATACATCTACTTCAGGCTTATTTTCAAAGTTCTCCAAGAAGGATGGGTATTAACATGGCAAGGGTAAATTGTGTCGTGAATGACACATGTAACACTATTTGCAACGTGATTATACATTCTTGTAGCGATACTTCGTTTTGTGTTTCTTACAAAAAGTATATTGTATTTTATTCAGTAGAAAATGACAACCTTTGCGGTAGAAACCGATTCGAGGTTCAAATTTGGCTGATTTGAAACAATTATATTTATTATATTCATGTAATATATAAACATATACTTTCTAGTATACGATGTACTTCTCAAAGAATATGACTCATTGTATCTGTAAAAAATTGTAAACATATCAATTTAGTTAAATCCTTACACTATAAGGGTACACAGAAATCATAAAACATGTCAAAATGATGACAATCTTAACATGTCTTGATGTAAAGAAAATTATGACGACTTAAATAACAAAATTGCTGTTTTCTTATTCCCTTTCTGGTGAATAACGAAGGGTATAGCCCTAGCTAGAATAATGTTATAATATATGCAAACATGTTGCTGGCTTCGACTTGAAATCCTCTCTACTTAGAAATTTGACCTGTTTGCGGTATATTTTGAACTTTTGCTAATTAAAATAAATGCGATTTCGAACTGAAGTCGTGTTATGTTCTTCGGTATGTTTTGTTTTCTGGACAATTTTTGCTTGCATGTTTTATTTAAAAGCAAAATCGATATTTGGATACAACACAAACTAACATAATTATGCATTAAAAATGATAATTCTTTGTACGATCTAACTACTTTTCTTCGCTATTCTGCTTACGCGAGAAAACCGTAAACAGTGTAAGGAGGCCAGGTTAAAACATACTTCATTGCATTTAATCAAGCCACTCGATACATTTACACTCCAATATTCCAGTGTGAGCAACAAGAAATGTTTTATAAATTTATTCATATGCACTGTTTAAAGTGTTACTTAATTCGCAAACGAAAATGTTAAACAAATATACAAATAATGAATAATTACCTTGAACGTGTTCTCTTTTGCAAAGAATTCCATCAGATACTAGATTTGGATGAGCTCAAAACAAACGAATTTACATTTTGCGGCATAAATCTCCGTTCCACGGATGGACATTTAATTATATTTCAAGGGACTTCTGGAAATCTGTAATCCTATTGATTGGATTCAGAATCTATACAGAAGCTGATTCAGAAACATGTAAATAATTTCGATTTATTACAACGCACGCAGGAATCAGGGAGATAAAAATTACGCGTTTCGAATAGTTTGTTTGTAGCATATCAAAGCAAACTTTTGTACTAAATAACACTGTTTATTTTTAATCACCAAATATGTTCCAATGACTCTTACATTTGTTCCTAAACCATACCACAATGAATTTGTTCCATGACCAACATTCTCATATAAGTATGCAAAATAAAGAAACATGTGTACAAGTGTTTTTTTAAGAATGAGTCCTTTTCTTTGCATCGATTCGTATATGTTTACATTTTCTTGAAGTTAACGTATTCAATTCATTGTAAAGGTATATACAAATCGTGTCTGAAAAACTTTTTGTTTATACTGCAAGTTGTATACGTAATATTATTTTCAATGGCGACAGTAAATAGTGCAAAACTATGTTATTTAATCCAATTTTATAGTTGCCATTCGAATAGAATCATGTCAAATCACCACACAACTATTTGTCTTTCAATTAATGTCCATAAAAACTCTTTCAGACTACATCGTAATTAAATATGAGGTATTACAACAACAATGGTTTGCCCCACTGGTCTTTGTTTTTAAATCAATAACGAATATATAAAACATATATATTATCCATTGTCACCTACTAATTTAGCTTTCATGTTTATTAAAAAACTGAGCGTTTAATGTCTTTGTAATCTGAATTATTCATTCAAAGCAAATGGCATTATATAAAAGCAATTTTAAATGATTAAGCGCATAACAAGAAAAACAGTTGACAATACAACAGTGTATACGTGTATAAAAAAAGAAATAAAACACCCAGTATATTATTGTTTTTATTATATTAAATTGCAAGAGCACAATACAAAATGCCAAAAAGGGTCTGTTTAATACATCGCATAAGCGCGAACTCTACAATAGAACGTCATAACGGGGACATGCGATACGGAATTGTATCAAAATTTGTATTACTCGCTCTATTGCGTATCAATTTACCTCCAAGACACTGAACGAGGACTGTCAAATGTTGTGACGAATAATGCGCACTTTTACCAACATAACAAAATTGCAGCCAATTACTCGCCCTATTGAGTATCAATTCACTTCTAAGACGCTAAACGAGGACTGTCAAATATTCTGGTGAATAATGCGCACTTGTACCCACATACGAACAGTTTCAGTCAATCTTCGATTTGACTTTGGAATGCAGCCCAGAACAAAAGCTCAACAAGGCTTCATTCACCAATTATATGCGTTCTACTTTAATTAAGATGGTTGACGCGTGATTGTAGAGCTAGGCTTGGGACTTAACGCAAACGAATATTACAGCTTTTATTTTTAAACGTGTTTTAGTGTGTTATTTACGAGAAACTACTAAACTAACGTTTATTTAAGAAATAATTTCCGGCAACGAGTGGGTAATTGTGGTAGTAAGCAACTTGTTCAGTCCAGGTGCACAGGAATTACATTAAGAGGTTGGCGGCCCGAGTTGTTTAATTAGAAGGATCAGAACGACACTTCGTTGAATAGTATAAGCGTAATAACAAACACTTTACCGGAAAATATTTCGATTCTACCCAAATTCATATTATTAGTAGATACATGTATAATATTAGAACTGTTTCAATCCAAACCGTACCTTTTTTTCAAAAACATTAACACACGAATGTCATTGACGTCACTCGCACAAACAATTCAAAATCACGTAAGCTTCATTCGTCAACCATTAGCGAATAATTGATGTGACGTCATATGTGTCTCGTCATGGTAGAATAAATAGTTACTTGTCTGGCCGTAAAACGAAGTCGTTAAAACACTGTACCTTTTTACCAAACCATACTTTAACTTTTTTTACTTTTTATTTTATAAAAATACGAACAATCCCATTTTCTATCTAATGTTCATTTAGGCTGGAAATGAAAAAAGTTAAGATTAATTTGTTTCGTGCTAAAGCCCCGTTAACGCTCAAAATCAACGAATATGTTCCTTATAGCAATAGCCACAATTTCAACGATAGACTTGCTCTGGCAACATAGATTTAACTAGATACAAAATGCTATTTTTTATTTTGTTTTGTTGTGGTACAATATATTCAGCACGTGTTAATGTACAAATTTAGTGTTCGTGTGTCGTATGAATAGATATCGTTGCGGGAAATTAAAATGGAATATATTGTGCCACAAAAGAATAGAAAAGAGCATGTTGTTTCTTTTTAAATGCAAGCTAAAGGTTTTATATTTGATTAATAATTGATTAATTTTGCTTGAAAAATGCTGGGTTTTTTTAGATATGAAATGTATAAGAAAAGTTGGTCTTTCCTATAGGATTTTGCATGTTTTCACATGGTTTTGTTTTCGTTTTTCCATGGGAATGTTCGGAATAAATTAACATGCGATTTCAGTGGTTATTGCGATGGAGTTTGACAGAGAAGCAGGTGACAACATTGTGCAACCTTCCGCTTTTGCTTTCTACGCCAATTGCTTATAAATTATGTTACACTAAAAACAACACAATCTAAACATAAAAAAAACATTTAACTTGCGATCACCGTTTAAGGGCGGCTTTTGTAATGCCTTGGGCGGAGAGTTTACATATTGAAAGGCTGGCCACAGTAGTATATGTTTTGTAATGTATCTCCCTGGCCTATTGTTATATTCCTTTAAATAATATTTCTTCTATCGGTGTCCTGCTATTTGAACGCAACTTGCATTAAATATAGGACAGGTGGATGTTAATAAGAATGTATCTTCTGTAATTGTTCAAAGAGTTTCGTTTTTTGCGATACTTGAATCGCAACCTCTGTGACAATATTTCTTCAATCCTATAAATAAACCTATCGCGTTTAATGTTTACTTAACCGCACATACACGTTTCGTTTTATTTGTGTTAGTACAATATGTGCGCATATCATATAAGGGTATGTCATTTGTAGCTTTGGTGTCAGAATATGTGTAGGTGATGACATCCTATCTGACATGAAAAGTCTATGGAAATGCAATCTTTAAAATGATAG
Organism: Dreissena rostriformis; assembly: GCA_007657795.1. Lineage (NCBI taxonomy): Eukaryota > Metazoa > Mollusca > Bivalvia > Myida > Dreissenidae > Dreissena > Dreissena rostriformis. The sequence continues at coordinate 22,490 of VMBQ01002745.1, forward strand.
AACAATTCTAATAAATATAATGCTTCGATTACTTTTTCGTCACAATCCGGAGGTCGTTTATGTAGGCCAACTAACAAGGCTGTCCAATTACCACTATAGGACCACAACGAACATGTCAAAGAGCTGAAGGCACGGAAGTTGTTTGCTATTGCATATCATTAGATACAGCTTTTCAAAATAATTGCTTTTAGCATCGCTAGTTTGAATAGAACACAACACATTAGAGTGTGTGTTAACGGAAATGTCGACAGTGTGTGTGCATTAATCAGCAAGCATAGCATATTATGATTGCTATAGATATAATTGAGTACACATATCACCAACAGGTTTTTATTGGTGTGTGAAACTATAAATAGCATTTTCGTGTATTGCCATTTATAAAGCAAACGTCAACTATGAGTCTTTTTTAAACAAGGTAGACATTTCGATAGATAATTTTACGAAAAATATATCACGTGATTCGATATGTTAATTTTAATTACTTTCGAAAACACGTGTTTTGTCATCCTATTGTGACGAGGTATGGTGTGTACAAGATGAACAATGTCATGTAACTGTTACAAGCAAGATGTACTGCTGTGGTGTTGTCTTACATGCTGCTTAAAGGGATGTTCATCACGTAAGATTAGAAACATAAATTTACATGCGACATGAAAAAAGTGTGACAAGGCTGGCCTTTTCTTTAAATGCAATTACGAAATTTAAATATAGATAAGAAAAACTACTACAGAATAAAACCAATTTAAAATGATCTGAAGTGAAATCACATTACTGTACTTACCTAAAAATTTAACTTTAGTACTCAAACTTTCTAACTGTCATATGTTTAAGATAGTATTGGATAGCAGTAGTATCAGTAGTGGTAGTAAAGCTAATTCTTTAGATCTAGATTTTCAAAATACATGACATGTTTTATTATTTTTAATTTTATAACCCAGCATTGAATTGCTTGAAAAGAAATAGTACGGCTGATATAAGTATAGGGCATTGTTTTATTTTGTTAAACTAATAAATTGTCGATCGGTGTTAAGGTTTGCAATTAAGATAAAACCTTAACCTTTGACAAAATTCTAATGGTTATACAATTAAAGCAGGTATATATTACTTATTTATTGTAAATGTTTATTTATTTAAGAAATTGCTTTTGCACAATGATGGATTCTCATGTTTGGGTTTTTTCGACGATACAATTATTTAACAAAAAAATGCAAAATAAACAAGTTTGTTTAGACTATTTGTTTAATAATTGGAAAAACTTTGCTTTCTGTTTACATTCGACATAAATGACCGACATTCACCGGTTGTGGTCTGCACATCTGGTATTTTCGAAGGTCGTACTGCACTTATAGTTGTCAGTACCATACTGTATTTAATAACAAATGATAACACAACTGATTTGATTTTGTAAAATAAAATTTTAACATTGCTTTATAGTTTGCCGAGTGGCAAATGTGTTGTCAATAAGATTGTCATCAAGTATCGAATACAAAATGCATTACTTGTTGGTACATGGAATGATATCAAAACCATAGAAGGTGAAGTTCACAAAACTGTTAGGTTGTTTGAAGCAACAACTTATTTTAGGGGAATGTGTCCGTATGCAACTGTATTCAGTATATTTGTTTTTTTAATAATTTTCTTTTATAAAAACAAGTGTTGAAAGCCTAGCGTAATTAAAGGCCCAGTCGGCTTTTAGTATAAGGACATGACAATAAACAATTTGGTATTTGTGCGATTCATACCATCAGTTGGATACTTGTATTTAAAGCTTCAAATTTACAATTTTAAGGAAAAGGTAAGGGAACATATGAAGCTTGTTACGTTTATGCGAACTGTCCACGACCAGTATAGACCTAAATCATAGAATAAACAGCTGCATAACACATTATCTGTTTAATGCACTTTTACCAGTTGTAATGTATACTTTGCATAGACAGAACTTTCCCTTGTATGCTCGCGGCTCAGAATGTTAGATTCTTTCCAAAAGCGAAATATAGCTGTTTTCTCTATGCTTATACAAAACCAATCCCCAACTTACTTAAAATAAGTAGAACATAAAAAATCCACTCTTCATTAATATAGTTTCTTCAAATTGAAGTGAATATATGGCATAAAAGTGCATTACGAGATCTAATCAAATCAAGTGGAATGTATGATAATAATTTACTTATTTATATATTTTCACTAATAGACACCGTTCATCAAACGAAATGCCCACTGGGGGACAATTGCTAGATTTATTGCTAATTTGCCAGAAAAAGGCCAGATGCACTGTAACGGACAACTGGCAATTTAAATCGCATGAACAAGTCGCATGATCAGTTCTGCAAAGGATAATGGGGATCTATCAACAGAGAACATGTCCTGTGTACATGAAGGGGTTTTGCACAGCAGAAAATAATTTGCAATGTAATAAACCTTTTCTTACGTTTATTTCCGTTTACTTCTTCTTCTGAACTTGTATTGTAGTTTGTGATTCATCAACATTTATGCTGTTATCAAAATAAGTAGTAAGATCGTTTATAGTCGCTTCAAACAAAAACCCTAATATAATATTACAGTTATTGAAAAGGGCCCGTATTAACAAAACTGTTTATGGAGCAATGTGTATATGTATACATTCTTGACTATTCCCATAGGTCTATAGATTAAGACGAAGGTGCATTTTTTACATCCATTGTTAGCCTTTTTTCTTTTTTATTGTCTTGTCAATATACTTAATTGGATGACACATACAGGCTTTTGAAGATTTATCTTTACTAAAATGTGGAATTCTTTCCATTTATATGAATCTGTATATAATGGCTTACATTATTGTTCCTGTCATGGACATAAAACTATGGTGTTCTAAAGATATGGTAGGTTATTCATCGTAATTTTTGTAATGATGAAGATTTACTTGAATTTTATTATAAGTGCAGTCTTTATACGTATAGTGTTATTAGTATTTTGCAATTGATGTCAAGTGAGAATTCAATCTTTCATGTGACTTAATTTGATGATCTTTAAATTACAGTTCAATTCCTATATATGATTTATGCAAGCTTCAATGTTTTATAAAAAAAAAAGTTGTCAGCTGGAATTGTAAAATTAGTTATTTCTATATAACAAACATATTGTACGAAAATATATTCAATATCAACTGTTTATTTGTTTTATTGCAACTTTATTCAAAGTGGTATTGCTATGAAAACCACTGTCAAGGAATGCGAATCGTATTTGCTTGAGCTGTATCGTGCAAAGAACAGTTAAGTGTCCTGTTCAATTCAAATAATTAACTAATCTTAAGACTATACAATTGGATATTTTGCATGTTACACGGTTTCTTTTTATCAACCCTGCACATCTAATAATGTTAATTAATTAGTTTTAAGCTATTTGTTGAATAGATTATATTTAACGTGTTAAATATCACTAAATCATTTCAATTTTTTAAGCGTCACCTGAAAGTGCTTGAATTCAAATATACTGCGTATACCAATATGTTGGTAACATAATTCAAATAGGCCGTACACAATATGGTTTTAATCTAAACTGTGACGTAATTGCACATCGTTCGTTGGGAACACACAGTAACAAACACAATGTTCGTTTCTCTTTTCATTGTGATTTATTTCTGTTGAATATTTTCTAATACAACGCTTGCTAATGTTCGTGAAATACAATCTAACAGCGCGGCGGCCAATATGGCCGCCACGTCAAGAAAACGTGACTGCTCTATCTAAAAATGTTGTTATTCTTTATAGTAACTATATGAATATCCATATTAATATGAGTTATTGTTTGTGTTGTACGCACACACGACATTCTATATATTTTAATGTTATTATGTTTCAGACTCTATCTCTATAAAATAAAAAAAATGTAGAATCACAATGTGTCAGTAATGTTTTTTTAAAGATAGTACGTATTTGTTAAAACTCGAAAATGTGAATGTTTCATCATCGGAATCCTTTTTGCAGCTCGGGTAACATTTAATTATTTTATTATTGATAAGCTGGTTTATTATTTGACTGTGTGTGTATACAAGCATAACAATTACTCACAATACAAAATACACAACTTATGTCCGATTGTATACGTGCGTGTGTTTCTTGTTCGATTTAATGTTCTTTGACATTCCTACCACATCGGTAATAACATATCGAATTTGTTTAAATATGGTTTTTATTATTCGGAAAAAAAAATGAAATTGCGTCGGACTTGAATGCTTATTTAGTTTCAGCTTTTCTTTAAAAAAAAAAGAGAAATTTAACTCGATCCATGTTTTGCTTTTCAATTGTCTTCAGAGTTTGCATACAACTCGGATCAGATGTGAACGAAAAGTGGCATCGAAGGCGCGGTCGATATAAAAACATAAAGAACAAAAAAACAAAAAAACACAATCTGAACGTCGTTTTTTCAATTGTCAATCGGTGCAAAATGCGTTGCTGTAGAATAATTACTCTAATCACATTGATATCACGTAAACGTTAGCGTTTAAATTATTAAATTAAGTATCACACACGAAAGTCGCAATTTTATCTTTCACTCAAGGAATTTAAGTTACATGTCTAACTTACTGTTTTAAACTATGTCCTTGTTAGCCAAAGGTTCTGGAAAGTCCATTTAATATATTGTTTACATAACAAAAACACGTGTGTTTTTCTAATGTAAAATACCTTTTTATAACTTGTATGTTACCTTCGACGAAATGTGTGTTTAAACATCGCTGAAACATTACTATGTAAGGAGCAGAAGATTTGTATGCGTTTCTTTTCCATTTTACAAAATTGTAAAGTTTTAATTTATATTTTGAAATCAATGTCCGAAAATAACTCATGGATTCTCTGGCCATCATCGCCAACAAATAAATCAATTCATGGATGATCGAGTAAGAATTTGAAGTTTGTTTTCACACATATACGACCGTAAATCGCTGATGTAAAAACGGGTTACTCCAAAATAAATTGTTCAACATTCTTACAACAAGCATAATGCTGTTTAAGAAGTATATTGAACCACTTCAAATAAATTACACAACATAAATCATGAAATACAGATATTCCCTCTAAATATCGACATGCATCCGAACATATGTGTATAAACATAAACATAAAGACGCCGGATAGCTCGAGTTCATTCGCCAACATATGATTATTATTAACGTTTACTGTAAGGCAACACAATAATAAAATGGCACACTAAATAGAAAGGAAATCTGCTCTGAACAAATGAATTAATTATTTATAAATCATTATTTTCATTGATCGATTGATAATGACAATTTAAATAAGTGCATATAGCTTTAACACACGAGAAAAAAAGACAATGTCATCATACGTTATAGGAAATGCATTACATTTAATATGTTGCTACTTAAGTACTTTCTGACATTTAAACATTCATGTTATTGCACCAATCGAGATTCCCATTTAAATTTGTTTATCTATTATCATACTATAAAATGCTCCGAAATAAATTTGGCTGAAATTTATGAATACAAATATAATTATAGTATCTGTGGTCATGCGTTTAAATAGGAAGCTGATTAAAAATGACTCTGTTTTCCATATACTCATGTAGAATGTGTATGTACATGTATGCCTTGAAGCAAGCATTGATTTGAAATGTCAATTGTTAAGGCCAGTGAATGTGTTTTCTAACGTTCACTCATCGCAATATTAATTCATGTTGAGATACTTGCGACAGAACGAGGCTTATGGACAGTTGGACTAGGTTTATAAAATGAGTTTTTAATAGTTTATGAGTGTCATAATGACTAATTTTACAATGTGCATTATACAACATATGCCTATACTCTTTGTTGTATTGTCATGTATTGCGGTCTTGCACACACTGGTAGAAAGGCTTTACATTTATTTCAGTAGTTTCATGTAGTTTTTGCGTTGTTTCTTCCAAATCAGTTTATAACTGGAGAACTTTTTTTTCATATTTTACGGAAGATCAAATGGATACTGTTCAAAGTACTTGAACATAAACACAAACATTATCATAACACTTTCATTTTTGTATTATCATCAGTGTTAACATGAAAAAAGTGAATCGTCATTCAATAAATGACATTTGTAACAATGTTTGAAACGTTAAGGAACATAATGGATGTGATAATGTGAGTTGTTTTAAAGGGAAAGGTTTTATCAAACATCGCAAACGTTACATATATTTGTCTCCATGTAAATTCTATGTGGCCAGATGCCTTGGTAGCGCAAAGAGTTAATTAACGTTTAACTTTCATCGGTTAATTCTACTTGCTACACGGAAAAGATGATAACATACTTCGATGCTTAGTGTACGGTTAGACTAAATTTTGCCAGAAATGAATCACTAGTAACTGAATGTACGCCTTTTACAAACTTCGTGTAATTTATTACGTTTTATGAAACGTAAGCAACTATAACTATAATACCACAAATACATGGCTGCTGCAAACGTGATTTTGAATTGTTCAATCATTTACAAGGACAAACTATCAAGTGCGATAAAGGCAACGTTATGAATATCACGCAAGGCTGCACTACGTCAGATTTAATCAGTATCTTCATTATGGGTCAAAACAGTTATAAGCCCACACATCTTGTTTTGATATCTTTCTAAGCATCTAAAAGCCTTGAAAGGACATTGTGGAGAGGCTGAATTTGTTAACTACTATTGACTTCCCCTTTTGAACAATTAAGCGAGTGCGTTTAGAAATGAAGTAGCTGTAAAACAAAGGAAAGGTTAAATAGGTGTAATGAGTATTGACATGTCAAATAGTTGGTACACTGTGAAGTGTACTTCAAATAACTATGTATTATAGCAAAGCTTTACCGTAGAATAAAATATGTGACTGTGTGTTCCTGTGTAATTATCAAGTAATATTAATTAAAATGTATGTACTATGTGTTCTCGTTAAAATACATTACAATAGAAATTAATTTACATTGATAAAAACTTAATTCCTTATTTCTATACATATATAAGGTGACAACACTGAAACTATGTACCCAAGAAAACGATTATCCGACACATAAATCCCTCGTTGTTTCTCTTATATGTTGGCCTGGTGTATCTGATTTATCGCTCTAGTATGTTGGCGAACTCAAAATAACGACAAACGTCACACTTTTGGTTTCGGTTGGATTTGGATGACTTAAAACCGATTAAAGTCCTAAATGCTTTAAATACGGTTTAAACTCTAGTTGTATTGATGTTTGTGTGTTTGTCTTGTGTCAGTAGGTCAAAGATAAAGGTCGAAGTGTTCACGTATGTACAATATCTTGCGAACTATCCTTGGTAGAGATGTCATGGTTTACATCTTGATTGGTTCGTTATAAGACAATACTGCTTATTTGATTTATTACAAATGTGGAATCAGAAGGAAATGGGCTCATGTCACTTGGTCACGAATAAAGGAATGAGTTTTTACCCGATGTCTTTACAAATCATTGGCAAAACTATTATATTTTATATTATATTATTATATTATACGCTGATTGGTCTGCATTAAAACGTGACCTCTTTCGGCGTGGCATTCCGAATATAAAATAGTAAGATCACTTGTGTCATTTTTGAAAATAAAAACCTCTTAAGAACAATAGCCCTATTTCTAATTGTTTACCACCACCTGGGATTGTATTGTGTGCAACATTCACTTCACAAATTTGCAATTAAAGCGAAAGAATCATCTAGCCGCTTGTGTTTTTTCGAGAACGTTAACGCTCACGCCATGTCACGTTAAATCTTACGTTATATTCAAACGTCGCACAGATTATACTCAGTGTCAACGTTTGCTTAACATATGCCTCGGTAGCGCAGCAGGTAGCGCGTCAGTCTCATACTCTCATTATGCAAGAGCGATCTGAAGGTCGTGAGTTCGATCCTCACCCGGGGCATTCCTTTTGCTAAATAATTATTTAAACAAACATGCATTTCCACCAACATTTACTGGAATCAATTAATTGGGTTGGAAGCAATTTCATGAAGAGTAAAAGAAAATTGTCGACGTGTTGTACGGTTGACTAACTGCCTACTTGTAGCGACTGGGTGCCGATGTTTAATGTACGTTTGGGCTAACTGACCACTGGTGGAGACTGATTGTCGATGTTAAGTGCACAGGTGGACTAACTGGTCACTGGTTGCGACTGTTTTGCGGTGCTTAGGGTAAGGTTGGACTAAATGGCAACAGGTAGCGACTGTTTGTCTTTGCTTAGAGTATAATTTGACTAACTGGCCACTGGTAGCGACTGGTTGTCGATGCTTATAGTACGGTTTGACCAACTCTCCCTTGGTAGCGACTGGGTGTCGATGCTTAGAGTACGGATGGACTAACTGGCCACTGGTAGCGACTGGGTGTCGATGCTAAGAGTACGATTGGAGTAAATTGTCACTGGTAGCGACTGATTGTAAATGCTTAGATTACGGTTGGAGAAACTGGCCACTGGTAGCGACTGATTGTCGATGTTTAGAGAACGGTGGGACTAACTTGCCACTGGTATTGACTGGTTGTCGTTGCTTAGAGTATGGTTTGACTAACTTGTCACTGGTAGCGACTGATTGTCGATGCTTAGAGTACGGTTGGAGTAACTGGCAACTGGTAGCGACTGGGTGTCGATGCTTAGAGTACGGTTGGACTCACTGGCCACTGGTAGCGACTGATTGTCGATGCTAAGAGTACGGTTGGACTAACTAGCCACTGGTAGCGACTGGGTGTCGATGCTTAGAGTACGATTGGACTAACTGGCCACTGGTGGCGACTGGGTGTCGATGCTTAATGTACGGATGGAATAAATTGTCAGCTGTAGCGACTGGTTGTCGATTTTTCGGATTGAACTTGGTGATTGGATTTAATGAGACTTGATACAAAATCTATGTTTATTTTATATGTTGGTTATAATGGATACATATTGCATATTTAAACGCATTCTTCAAAATTGCATTTTTTTAAAGTGTGAAACAGAATATGGCTACTATACTAAATATCAGAGTATAGGATTTGCAAGTGGTAGCAGACTTTGCTGTTAGGTCAACACTGTATATACTGAATTTGAGTTTAGCTTGTATGATTAGGTGTGAACAATAACGTTGTTAGGGGGGGCGGCACATGTATTTTTAAATAATAAAAAGGTGTTTTCAAATTATATTGTATATTTTTTATATATAAATTATGTTATTGTTGATTAAATTGTGCTACATGTTATTCAAGTGTTTACAAATGCGTTACGATATGCATGCATGTAACGTTTGATTGTATGATATATTAAAAATTAATATGTGCTTTATAAGGAAATCACTGATCTCTATAGACGGATAACCTGAAATCATTTTCCCCCCTTACACCGTCGTTGAGCGGATGGTGTGTGGACCATTTTAAAGTTTGAATTCTTCAGCTTAGTAAGTCTTGTAATATCTTAATTTGAACTTCATTTCCTGAACATACATGATCACGAGCTTACCATTCACAAACGACACGAATATACAAAATGGACATTACATGAAATTTGCGCATGCGTCAAGCTGAATACCGTAACTTAAAATATCATATTACGTTTACCAATTTGAAACGAAACAACTCATTCGAAAATGCATTTTCCAATAACATATCGAATGAATGGAAACAAAATTGTCTATAAGATAACTTGATGATGGAATAATATTGACACGTAGCCCAGTGAAAATGCTTTCGGATAAAATGCCTTTTAAAGTCTACTATATGCTTTCATTTAAAGGAACATTAAACTAGACTCTTGTGTTGAATTATATGAGTATGTGAACGACACACGTTTGAATACTAAGCGTATATACATGGGACGGGAACGAATATTCGAATATTCGGATATTCGAACATCGGCCGAATATTCGAATCCAAAATTCGTATTTGAATATTCGCTTTTTAAGCAAAGAAAAAATGTTTAAGTGTTAATCGCATTTTTGGTTATTTTAGTCAGGAGGCAAAACGATATATTACTTTTGTAGAAACTGTAGAACTAATTATGACCTTTAAGTTATTATTTGACCGATTTCAACTGCAGTAATTGTTCAAGTGTTAGTGGGTTTAGGCTTATTTGACAGTCAAGTGGACGGTACCAAAAATGAATCTCCTGATACTTGTTTTAGGAGTTTCATTCTTCCAATAGTTTACATATTATGGCATTGTCCTTTATAAATGGTTTACTGACTTAGTATGACTATTTAAATCGATTAACTTTCACAAATTACACGCAGTTTTAATATTAATGACATACTGAATTTATTGTCAGAAATGAATCACTAGTTACTGAATATAGCCTATTACAAATTTCGTTTAATTTTTTTTTGCTTTGCAACTTAAGCAATTTTTATTATAATACCACAAATACATCGCTGCCGCAAACGTGAATTTGTGTTGTTTAATCGTTCTCAAGGACAAACTCTCTAGTGCGATAAAGGCAACTTTATGAATGTCACGCAATTCTACCATACGTCAGATTTAATCATTATGGTCATTATGTTCATTATGGTCAACAACATTTACTGACTTGTGCACGTTTTACAAAACGTGACAAAGTCAGAAACGGGTTTTTTGCCACATTATTTTAGTGCAAATATTAATTAATTAAAGATCGTCACAAATAGTATCAGATTTGCACTTATTTTGAACGTAATACTTTTCTTTAAATCACATACCTCGTAGCATTAATATTATATTACAAGTACACGTACAATGTCTCAAATATATACGAATAGAAACTGTTGTCTTAAAATTTCATAATCAACATAGTATACATGAAATATGTATCGTTTTAAATTGGAACAACGGCAACATTGATACTTTCACCCGTAAATTACTTTTCTTACAATAATTAATCATCTGTTAACATTCCGCTAAATTCAGAAACAATTATAAATTAACATGATTTGGGACGTTTGGAAATATGTATAGAGGTAAATGTAAAGACACTTAACAAATGGAATATAATAAACGTTAATGACGCAACAGAAACCACAATCATTCACTATATTACCGATTACTTAAATGCACCATGCATCGCTGTCTCACAAATGGATTTTTATACAAATTGCAAACTACAAAAATTACCTTTAAACGATAAAACAATGCTTTTAATTCTCTTTCATTTAACACCTTGCATCGCACAGTCATTGTATGTTGTCAAACTAATATGTTTAGCCATACAAAACAAAATTGGAAAAAAGTCATGTTCTTTGCAATTCATAATCTCGTAATCCATTTACTGCTGTAGATTAAATATTAATGAGAACAGCCAATGCAAATAAAGATCAAGTGTATTATATCAAACTTTAAGATAAAAAGATGTATACAGTATATGTTTAAACTGCTTCAAACACTTATGAAACTTATTAAATCACACAAAAAGAACGTTGGAATTAGTATCACAATTAATATGAATGTCTTATATAGTATAACTTTTTATTATGTAGATATATTCATGCGATTTAAATATATACGAACATAAATGTTCTCAAGTTTTATTCAAATAGGTTTTTGAATCATTCGCACACATATTGTATATGAACCGCTTCATGCGAAATTGAACTACTATTTAATTATACATTAAAACGTATAAATTCGTGGAACCTAACACCATACTGCATATTGTATCTCTATGTGGAAACCTTCAACTTTGCAAGTATTATGCAAACATGTTAAAGATTCAATTCAATTACAAACACATGCACATGTTGACAAGGTATTATTAATAAAAACCTTCGGCTATTAATTCATTTTAAATCAGGGTTTGATTTTTGGAGAGAGATATACTTGTTAGTTAATCCAATCGTCAGTATCGTCATGGGATTCAAAGATTCAATTTACGCGCACAAATTGTCTGCATAGGGTGTTTTAATCATGTCTAATGTGGATGTTATGGTCCATCAAGTTCAACAAATGGTCCATTGGTTTGCAAACGCATACTTAATTTATAACAAAACAAATGTGAGTGTCACAGAACAAATATGTTCAGTCTTAATTGGCATTAATGTCAATGTTCTCACATATAATATTATGTGCAACTTCAAAATGATCACAATAGAGCTTCCGTTTCTTTTTTTATAATTCAAATAATGACAACACAAACTAATACAAAATCATTATAAATCGACGGGTATTACTAGAGAGGAGTTAGTTTATTTACAACATGGCCCTAATTGATTTCATATACCATATACCAGGTGTACATATGATATAAAAAAAGTCCATCTCATACAAAACAACTAAAGTTGTATCAATAAAACAAGCAACAAGCGTTTCATTTATAACACTTCCATTTAAAACTTTTTCATGAGACGCAAAACCTTTATATTAGAAAAAAGGGAAACTTGATCAAAAGAGTATATCACTGAAGTTAAAAAATAAAACCTTTACACATAAAATAGGACATCGCCCGGCGATAGGCCGAAACAATTACTTAAAACTAGAAAGTATACTGTCTGTGACGATATGACTTTAGCATCGTTATTATACAAAATTGTACATGACATTTTCTAATGCTATATCCTATATTAAATCAGTGATTATTTTACTATATACTCTTTAACAGACATAAGACGGCTACTCTTATCCATGTCTGATTAGTGACTCGTACGCAATTTGCATCACTGGGTAGTACTGCAAACATTGATATAAAATATGTCATAATACAATTTACTAAACATTTCATTATTTTAGTTTGATTTGAAATTGTATTTAATAATTATTATATGTATGTACTATGTGTCACTTAAAAACAAATGAAACTACTCTACTACTTACGTCGAGATCGACCTCCTCCTTTGTGTACTTATTCCTGATTATGTAAAGCTGTTGCTCCCGAAACTGTTTTACATGCGCATTTCTTTTCTGACCTTTCAATCTTGATGAAAGCGGTGGACTTTGATTCTGGCCTTTCGAATCTAGTTTTATGTGATACATTTCAAAAAGTCATTAACACTCTTCTATGAAACAAAAACAGTCAACTTCAAAAACGTTGCTTATTTGCTTTCACTATATACAACGTCAATAACGCTTACTTATATAAATACAGCCATGGCATCTGCTTTTTCAATCAGAAACCATACGGCACACGTACAAACAACTAACGCCACTCCATGTTGTTTATTCAATAGTATATTATGGTGTATTCCATGAAAAAACTACTCAAAACAGAATTCGTCTAATCACAATTAAATTATGAATTGGCAATAAAACACCACTATTATTACACACTTCAAATTCTTCAAAACATAAGTATAAGATAAGAAACAACTAAATGACGTACCTGAACATTTTTTAATATATGAAATAATGTTCAATTAATATATTAATTATGTTTTTTCTCAAATCTTTTTACATCACAGAATCGAACAAATGTATTTATATATTGTGCTCGCACAAAAGTACACAAAGCTATGGATAAACACGAATTTAACTGTAGTATCTGATATTCAACCGTAGCCCTTTGTCTGGCTTTCGATTGCATGACATTTAATAAGACCACATTTAGATAACCAAATGCCGTTTTTATTACCGATGCTTAGTTATGAGCAGATGCTTCGAGTTATTAAAATTCTCCAGTGGCTTGGCAACTGGTAGCAATGACGACTTAATTGATTGCAGGACACTGATGTTATCGGGTTATAATTATGCAGGGTTTAAATGTCATCGAAGTACATGGTCATACCATTTGTGTTTTTGTTTTGCTTACTCAAAATGTCATTACATAATGTCATCATATAATGTATTACCGTTTTATACCATTGGACAGGAGTATGGCCACTATACTGTTTAATCCGTTGAAAGCATAAACGTCGCAATTTATTAAAAAGACCATTTTAAATTAGTTTCGATAATTTTAAATCTTCTTAAAAAAAAGGAATTTAATTCGGTTGAATTTCCTGAAATTTATTATCAAATGTTTTAACAAAACATTTAAAATGCCTCATGTATCTGCCTGGTTTGTGTCAGTTTTTGGGGAAACATTTTACTCCTGATCAGGTGTAAGATTGTCAGCTTCAACTATATTTGGATCGACGTTTAGTTTATCAAACGGTTGACAACGTTATCAATTTAAATTGCGTACATTGCTTATAAGCCCATTTTTTGTGTCGCCTGACTATGGTCAGGGGACATATATGTGTTACTTCGTGGGCGGCGTCGTCCGCGGCGGCGTCACACTTTTCGAAAAAGGCTCATAACTTCTGTGTCCCTTCAGATATTGCTTTCATATTTGGTATGCATGTGTATCTGGCCAACACCTTTCCATGAGCATCAATTTGTTGACCCCTGTGACCTTGACCTTGAACTTGAGGTCAGCATTCAGGTTTCGAAATCTGCGACCGCGATTTGAAAAAGACTTATAACTACTGTGTCCCTTCAGATATTGCTTTCATATTTGGTATGCATGTATATCTGAACAACACCTTTCCATGCGCATAACATGTTTGACCCCTGTGACCTTGAACTTTAGGTCAGCGTTCAGATTTCGAAATCTGCGATCGCGATTCGAAAAAGGCTTATAACTACTGTGTCCCTTCAGATATTGCTTTTATATGTGGTATGCATGTGTATCTGGACAACACCTTTCCATGCGCATAAAATGTTTGCCCATGTGACCTTGACCTTGAACTTGAGGTCAGCGTTCAGGTTTCGAAATGTGCGACCGCAATTCGAAAAAGGCTCATACCTACTGTGTCCCTTCAGATATTGCTTTCATATCTGGTACGCATGTGTATCTGGACAACACCTTTCCATGCGCATGAAATGTTTGAACTTGGGGTCCGCGTTCAGGTTTCGAAATCTGCGACCGCTATTCAAAAAAGCTCATAACGTCTGTGTCCCTTCAGATATTGCTTTTATATTTGGTACGCATGTGTATCTGGACAAGACCTTTCCATGCACATAAAAGTTTTGACGCCTGTGACCTTGACCTTGAACTTAGGGTTCGCGTTTAGATTTCGAAATCTGCGACCGCGGCCCAAAAAAAGGTTCATAACTGCTATGTCTTGAGCTTTACTTTAAACATTTAATTGTTTTGATAAAAAAAATTATGCTCCCGGCATCTACGATGCGGGAGGCATATAGCGTTTGTCCTGTCCGTCCGTCCGAAAATCTTGGTTGACCCATTTGACCGTTTCGACTGACATCAATACCGCTTGCTACAGAGCTTTGATACTTGCATGGATGTTGTCTCTCATCACTCTGCACACAACAGCATCACCCAACCTCATTTTGACCTTGACCTTATTTTGGACTTATTCAAAATGGGCCAATTTCTTGGTTAACTTACGTCCCATCAGGCGACACATTCAACTAGCGGAGTTCTTGTTAAATTATTTGTTTAACGGGAAAAAAAAATATTTTACTTGAATCGGAGCGAACACACACAAAAACGTTTCTGTCAACAACGGCTAAGACAATCATTTAAAACAAACTAGTTTTAAATGTCAAATTAACTTACTAGTTTGAAACTATTTACATTAGGATTTGAACGGATATAAATTGTATTTAATTTTTTATATTACTTTCCAAACTTTCTGTGTCCTTACGTGTTCTATGAAAAAGAGTTTGCTGCGAAATGTTGCATACAATTCACAATTATTACTTTTATGTTTTATTTTACTTTCGTAAAACATTGCAGGGAGATTCTGGTAAAAAATTAATAAAACAAAATGTTTGCTAATATGTGCAATAGTTTTAAAATAGTATAGTATAATAATAGTCCATATTGCTAGTTCGCATATGTGAACTTATTAATTTAACGTATACTTTGATCTGCAAAACAACAGACTGTTATAGACAATCCAGATTGCTAAAGCAAGATGAAGTTTTAATCGAAACGACCGTACATGAGATTTATCTTTCCGACAGATTTGTTATAAGAAACTGAATGTAAAAATATGATACAATAAAATAACGAAAGTGAAATTGCTACATAAATATGTAAACTGAAATAATAACTGGCCAGTATGAACCATATAATAAATTATAATATGACAAGAGTGAATGTCAACAGTGGACACAACAGTCAAAATAAAAGGTTCAAATGCAAGCAATAAGGGCACGTAAAACCGAGATCATGTATACATTTAACGTTTTAAAACAGTATTTCTATTTATTTCGAACTGTGTCTACTTGCATACGCAAAAAGGTAGAAATCACAAAGACTAAAACCAGGTGGCACTAACTGTTCTTAAACATGCGTTAATGTTTCAGAAAATGGTTTATATTGAACAATTCTCGTTGATCCTGGTTACATACTGTCCATGGCGCTGTTTGCAGGCAATTAGATAATTCACTTCTGTGTAAAAACAATATAATTCGCGCTTAATATCAAAGTCTTTACATAAAATTGTACTTGACAACATGTCATGCACACATATAATATATATGTGTATATAACTTTACAATTGTTTGAGAAGCCATTGATTTTGCTATGTTTAAATTGAATTGTGTCAAACATTTGAGTTATTTGATTTCTGAACTTATCAGAAACCATACTCTGAAACATAGTCGGAATAAAACACAGTGTTTCAAACACTTGGATGTAGTCTGAGTCAATGTTTGGTTATTGTTTCTGATTTTGGTTAACAAAACATGCTCGTAAAAATGTGTTATTTAAACTGCCCGATTTTATTTATGCAATTGCTCTAATGACGTACATATTGCATTGCGTTGATAATAAGCGAAACAATGTCCGTTTTTTTGTACTCGATATACGCGCACTGGAGAAATGTTTATATTTCGTGCTTGGCTGGTAAAAGTCGGACTATGCGTAACAACATTTGTTTCAAATAAGATCAATGTGAATTTAATATCCTATTCGGAAGATGATATTTTTAACAGTCCCATTCAATGCACGATTAATAGTTACAATAATGAACGGCGCTGTATGACGTGCGCAATACGGCAAACAAACTAATGAATAACGACATAATAAACAAAAACGCAACATTCATTGAATAGAACGATATACAGACAATGAAGAATTGTTACATAACAAGTGTATGCATCAGTATCAATCATTCATGATACGGGTTGAAAACTAGCTTTAAGTAGGTCCTCTACACAACTGTATTGAATGATTGCCTTCATTGTTGTTCACGGATATGTGATCCCGCTGGGTAGGTATTGAGGCATCAGGTCGAAAATAAAACGTCACTTGTTTCCACTAACAGCGTAAAACGATATATAGGTCGGCTAAAATTTTGATTTTTTTGTCAACCGCTTTAATAGGAATATGTGATGGTATGCAGACATCTTCCACATCGTTGTTTACCATATTTGCTTTAGTACATTGTATGTATGTTAAGTTTATTTTCGCATTTGATCGAATGCAGCAAGCAGGATGGAAAACTCAATAGTTAATTTAGTATTTTGGCAAAAATGATCGAATTAAGCAAAAATGATCGAAATCCTTATTGCGAATACAAACATGTTTATAGTCAGCACAAAAAAGGTGGGTTAAAATTGAAATTAAGACGGGTTGTTTCGTTGCGAAGATGAAGATTTCGCAGAATTAGTATGATTAATAAGTGCTTGAAAGAGTTCACAGAATGGGTACCAGCCGGCATGGAGCTTCTAGAAGCATAGTGGCGATGCTTCATGAGTTAAAGGACAGAGTACGTCCGTTAACAGGCGAAAACGTTGAAGGGTACTCTTTTCTATGTTAATGAGCAGTGCCATAAAGAAACAGCAGACAAAGGGTGGAAGCTTGACAATGTATCCCAAATGAAAGCGGTGAAACAGCAAGGGAAGAATGCACGGATATCATACGACACGCCATGTATGAAAGGCCGCCCGATGAAGGACATGGGTTCCCAGGGGGTGGTGTAGGGATCTTTGGCTGTAATGTTAATGGGCTAAATGGATTGAAAATGCTACTCCACGTGAAAGCTATCGATGGTTGAATAAAAATGAGCTTTAAATATTTGGTTATATAATTAACAAAATTATCTTATCAATCCAAAAACGTGTTGTGAATTGCTCGATGCTTTTGTAAGTTCTAAACCTTATTGTGTGTCAAAAGTTTGGGGTTTTACCAAGTCTTAAAATATTGAACGTGTGCATTTAAAATTTTGTAAATCTATATTAATTGTAACGAAGTCACTTCATCTGTAGGTCTATACTGCGATTTTGGGCGATACCCTTTATATACTTCCAGGTTTACGAGATTGGTGCAAGGTCTTTCAAAGCGATACTATAATTATTTCAACTTTATATCTTAGAGCTTTAGAAGAATAAATTAGGAGACCTAGCTATGTGTAAAGAAGCTTTAAGATGATTTGGGTTTTCAGGGGGATGTTTAAATCCTAAACATATATGTAGTTATTTGCCTTTTGTCTTTGTGAAGCGAGTAATAAGCAACTTTATTCAAAATGCCAAGGTTGATTACTGCGTACCGTGTTTCTGTTTTAACGGATAACGCTCATTATAAGAACTAACTGTACATACAAAAGCTATCTTGATGTATTGCCTGTTAACCTGCTTCAGGATGTGTGCACACTTATTTAGAATTCACACGGGGCGTTTATGGTTCCAGTAATATTTCAAGAAATAAAAGATACTTTTGTATTGTGTTAGTCGCGATTGAGAAGACGTGGGCCATTTTATATGCATGTAACCATGTCTCATTATTATAAGGCGGAGATTTCTCGATAAACGATTTTACGTTAGAACTTCAGAATACAATTTCAATGGGATCTGTTAACGCATCTGTTCTTAACAATGTTGCAACATATATAAAAGATGCAATATACAATATGTTACCATGTAACAGTAATACATGTATATCACTTCCATGTGTATGTTACGTAGTCCTTACATTGCATTTAATTATAATTACTGTTTTAAAACATGACCTTTACAAACTGGCCACTGATTTATTGTATGTAAGCACATTATTTTCTAGATTATGTACTCTGTACAAATCTCGAGTACACGCTTGTCTTGTATTGTCTGTTTTAGTGCAAACCAATTAGTAAGTACACCTCACTTCCATACCAATTTATAATAATGCCTTTGAAAAGCAAGAGCAAAACGCAAACCATGGATCCCAGTTATAAGGACACAAGTAGTAAATACCTATAATGTCATCTTTACAGTAGCACATATATATAACTTTTATATATATA
>VMBQ01002745.1:43680-62883 GCA_007657795.1 Dreissena rostriformis
ATAAGCGAAATGGTAACTGTTTAGACAAACAAAGATATGTATTATTCAATAAAAGAAGTCGTCCTCAGTCTTTAATCTTACAACGTTTCTTAATGAATATCTCCGGAAAGTATAGAAAGTACGACATTTAATAAGAAATAATATAGGCTTAAACAAAGGCAGATATCAATTTAATTGTCTACATCGACCTTAAATCTATCTTATTAATATCAAAGATCTATCCAAAAAAATTGGTCTGAATGGATGTTTCCAATCTTTATATATTGATAGATCTTTGTTAATATCTCCGGCACTATTTACGCTAAAATCACAACGTTTACTTCAGACTTTAGATATTTCTATACCTTTATAATTATGCTTGAATAATTTTATTCCATAAAGAAATAATTAAATTTTATACAAAGGCATTACTGAAAGGTATGCTTAAAAATGCCAACTCGGCCTTAAACATTACGTGTTGTCACTGAATATTGTTGCAGAGACACATATTTTATGAATCTATCGTGTATATTTTTTATTTAAATTATATTGATTTACGATGTGATACATATCGACACTTGGTTTCATGTTTCACTTGTTTTCAATCCTACTGTGCGAAGTCATAAAGTACTGTTTATTGGAATAAAGCGGGTGTACACTATGATAACGTTGTAATCTGTCAAATTCTTCAGTACCGTTTTCAATCGCGGGTTACGTAATAGCCAATATGGCGGCGCCCATATTATCGATTCTGGGATTGTCTAAACAGGTATAACTTACCAAATTTTATACAAACGCTTACCGACAGTAACCAACAAGTTACCGACTTTTAACCGCCGGTATGTGATTAACCGCCGGTTTAACTGTTAATACAATCGGGTGCAGGCCGCTTCATTTGCATATTTAACTACCGTACTTACCGTAAATAAAATTTAGCGTTTTTTATTATCTTGTTCATATTTTCTTATTTGATTTAAATGTGGCATAATAAATAGAATATATGGTTGGTGACTTTTGATATCATGTGATATCAGACTCGTCCGATATGGCGTGTGAAAAGGCTCGGCAAGCCTCGCCTTTCCTATGCCATATCGGACGAGTCTGATATCACATGATATCACAAGTCACCAACCATATATTCTCTATTTAATATCGTTGCGGGAAATACATTTTTAAGAATAAAATTATGTAAGGGACGAAGAAAGATCAATTTGTTTGAATCGCACTCCAACGGTACCACACTATTAATTAAAAAAATCTAGGATTAATACTAACTAAAATAGACTTAATTCAAACTACGTATTTAATCACAGCGTACATACAGTACTTGAAATTTGACTATCATAATACATAAAAGGGAGATGTGAATTTTATCAGTAATATTTGGTTTCGATAAAAGTTAAACTTCTGTTTAATGATTAAATAAGTAAACTATGAAATATAACATTTTAATACTGCTGTGACAAAAAAAACATGGATTGTTTTAACCGTTACACATGAGCGGATGAGGCGAAATACGAAAGTTATGCGCAATCTTTAGTTGATCGGGGTTCAACCATTAGGGGACTCCTATATTACTTGCTATAGAACCAGTGAAAGTTAAACCATACAACAATTTTGAACGCTCCCCTTGTTTTGAATGACTCAGCTATCGAAGTGTTTAAAAGATGCGTATGTATGGTTTCTTATTGTTTTGGGGAGTACAAATATTGTGTTACAAGTGATATATGTATCTTCTATGGAATCCAACAACTCGACCGTTGACGGGATTTCACCTTGAAAAGCAAACACATCGTCCGAATTGCAGAATCCGCTACTTCAAGGTAAGCTTATTCAACACGCGCAACATTGTTTAGTAAATTTTGTGTCGACATGTTTTATTTCTTCCTATTTGCGTTGTTGTTTTTACTTCCTACTCAAAAAATAAATAATTGATATAAATAATATAGAAATCTATATACCTAAATCTGAGAAATACATTATGATCTTTCTGAATCCTTATTGCATTAATGTACTGGTGTTGCCAAATCTCTCTAGAATACAATCAATCTGTCAAATAATTACTTGGAAGAATATGATCAAAAAAGGTGTTGGTATCATATCTCGCTCATCTCGATAACCATCCCAAATTGTCAAGTGAACTTTGAAACGTTTTCCAATAACGAAATCAAAAAGCATTTTTTTTATTTCCGTTTCCGCTTTTTAGGTCCTTTATATTAAAAAAATCTGTGTCATTGTTAGTGGTCATGGTCTTATTTTTAAACTGCTGCGTGTTAGCTTTTTTCAAGTATTGTACCATTTGTTTTTGTCTTTGGCAGATTGCGAGGTCGTTTACAACGAGGCATTATATGAGAGTGACGTCAAGGACGATAGCGATGACGTCACAGGGTGTGACTTTGTAGACGAATGGTCGGACTGAAGAATAGTGATAAGAGGGAGAATAATTATTTTGCACAATACATACATTATATTTGTACATTTCGCTTTATTATTGCTTGTTGCCTGTACTTGGTAATGTTCGTTGTGGTATCAATGTTGCGGTAATTGATACGATGAGTAGAGGACATAAGTCAATCGCGCTGACTAAAGGCCAAGGTCATACGTTAAGATCAATAGCACAGCCTTCATTGTTTTCATATTTTCTTCATATTTTCAATATCAATCGAAAGATTTTCATGAAAAGTTAATGTCATTCAGAAGATTACAGAAATCATGAGTCAATCACGCTGGCTAAAAATCAAGGTCATCGGTTCAAGGTCACCTCGGCTGGAAATAAAGCTGTGTCGTGGACTGCCTTATTTTCATTTGCTGTCGGTCACTTAACAAAAGGACATTCCATAAGCTGAATATATGTTTTATATGTATATTTATATGAAACAGCTTGCTTTTTACAGTTTCAATACGCGTATTATTATATATCTGCACAGGGCATTCTTTGATAGAATGAGATAGAATGACATATATTTCATAATATATTTGCCTTTTGTCTTATCGTATTCATTTATCATAGATATTCGAATCAAAGCCAGTTTTCGTAATATCTGAATATTTTAACAATGCTGTGGCTAACATCAGTATGAATGTACTAATGATGAAATTTTACTTATAGTGTTACTATTTGCCGACGATATGGCTAAAATAGGTAAATCTCCCGAATAAGTTCAAAATCATTTGTATCTTTTATATATGCGTATTGGAATTATTGGGCATTAAAAAAAAATACTAATAGGACTAAAATTATAGTAATTTAAGCGAGGTAGAATATTGCCATCTGATAAATAAACATATGATGGTCTGCAAATTGAAGTTGTAATCTTGATTGTCTAGGAAGTGTCTATTAAAGTGATATTAGACGCATCTAACAGTATAAAGGTGTCTATCGCAACCTTTGTTTATTATTGGTGTTTTCACTTCATATACACTTATATTTGTTAATGCAGCATCAACATACTAAAACAATATCCCTGAAAGAGAAAAAAATGCATTTGAATATCAACCGTACTTTCGTTTTTGACGTTAATTTGGTAAGTTTACAATTTGGGACTTCATAAACTCCCGCTGAACTACGTTACAATGAGAGGAGCGTCTGTACGACAATAATAGCATACACATGGGCATCATAGACATAGACATGTTCATTAAGTAATATAGGCCACCGGCCCAAAATACAACATTTACATGTAAATATATCGAACAGAGTGATACATAATCATGCATTCAAGAACGTTTAAGCATGTTGTTATACACTTAATTTATGTAAAGCATTTTATATACTTATGCTGGAATAGAAAAAAGTTTCTCAAATGATAACTCTATGCACATGATTAAAATGTAAGAAAGAGCATTACAACAATATATTTCAAGTATGTATGTTTACAATTTCTTTTCTTCTTACAAGCGAGTTATGCAAAAACTTAGCGATCTTTATAATATTATGTCATGTTCGTAAAAGAGTGAATTTATACAAATCATTGAAAATAATCGTCGTGACAGAAACTGCAAGCCAGAAACAACGAATTAATTGGATTGTCTATGTTTTGAACTTGAACTTCTTTCTTTTATCATGATTTCACGATAGAAAATGTCTCGATAGCTTAGGTAGCGAGTAAAGAAACATTAATACATGAAAATAAATGCCATATCCCGTTTTACGTGTAAGTTTAAACAAAGAATGTACCTGTATAAACGCGTGTGTATGTCTATAACTGTAAAGACGCTGTAACCGTTGTAGTTATGACGCCGTATCGCGTTGTCGTACAGACGCACCTCTCATTGTAACGTAGTTCAGCGGGAGTGATATAGGCGGCAGTTCCGCTCGGCTTAACTTAGAGGACTGGGTTAGTCACATAAAATATTGAATATAATATATATTTTTTGACAACTGGAAGCAAGATGAGTTGCAGATAATTGGTCAGTTACCACATTTTAACTAACTCTTTTGACCTGTTAATTCCTTTCAGCTCAATTCAACAGTGAAAAATGCGTCTAATATCACTTTAATGGAATTTAAGTCCAAACAGAGAACGCGTATTTTGTAAAGCAAATAAGGCAATATAATTTTATTCAATGTTATTTTATTTTATTGTATAAATGTTAGCCGTAAGACCAAAACACAAATCCAACTATGGCATCTATTTTTAATTATGCACGTGTGGTATTAGGAAATGCAAAATCTACAGAATTAGAAAGGGTGCACTTAAAGGTCCGCAGACAACGTTCATACGTTGCACAAAATAAATATGTAACGCTGCAGTTTACGCCGAATAAAGTACACATCCGCCCAATGTTTGTCGATTGGTAAGAATCGTTAAATAATGGTTTAAAATAACCCAAACTGAAAACATAATTATAAAATGAATTTACCATTAAAGTGTATATGATAGCAATAACGGTCTTGCAAACTGGGTGTTTAATGTTAAAAAGATGTAAGACACTTTTGTCTTTGTGTCTAATAATCCAAACTGTATTGATTAAAACATTTAAGCGGATTGTAAAACCGTTGTAAATGAAACATATAAACATGAATGGTATAGCTCTGTTCTTAATAGTTCTGTTTTAGATATGTATAGTGAGCCTGTTTTTAAATTACAAAGTATGTTAAGATGTACGTCCAAAACTACTGAGAACTTACCTTACTTAGCTACAAATGTCTGCTCTGCCACTAAGAATTCAAACTGGAAGATACTTTGGTAAGAATACTCAAAGAAACGAACGATATTATCTTTGCTTTAAAGAATTATATACTATTGCTCTACCACTGATACTTCACACTGGAAGATACTCTATTCAGAATACTCAAAGAAACGAACGATAATGTCTTTACTTAAATGAATTATATACTATTGTTCTACCACTGATACTTCAAACTGGAAGATACTTTGGGCAGAAAACTCAAAGAAACGAACGATATTGTCTTTGCTTTAATGAATTAAATACCGAAGGCGAATTTCACTTCGTCTGTAAGCAAGTTCTTCGTACGCTGCGATCAGACAAAACTATTCAAATTGATGTCATTTAAAAAGAACGTCTCTTAACAAATTCAACATACACAACCTATAGATGTGAATTTATTAAGCTATCAAATTATTTAAAAGAGGCATTACTTATAAAAAATAATTGTCTAAACGTTGTTGTCTAAATGACAATACGTAGCTATCCTCCATAGAATTTATGATGAGTACAAGCTTGCGTAAAAGTTCATTCCTGTTAATATGATTGTATTTATTATTTACTTGATATTTGATTGTGCTCCATAGAATTAACAATAAGTTTACGCTTTTATAAAATTATAAAATTTCTAACATACCTGTTAATATGATTGCTTTTTTCATTTATTTTATATTTGATTACATTCCATATCATTATAAGTATAAGCTTTCGTAATATTAATGAATTTCTGACATGCCTGTAAATATGAGTGTATGTATTATTGTTATATTACCAATTGTGTAACCTAATGAATGTAAATTTGCTGTTTTTAGACGATGTACTCTGTAAATGAATAGTTGTCTTTTCTTGTCTTATTCAGTTAAAAGAAACATATACGAGAAGCGCTTGAATAGGTTCTTGCACGGGGGACATGTTTTGTTAAAGGGCCTGTGTGATTGTCGCTTTTGCCGTGTTACATTAACAATAACATGAAGTGCGTGTTCTTTTTGAAGGCGACGATCGCGTATCACCATAATTAATAAATTAAGCCAAAATCAAGACATCCGAAGGGATATTATAAGCTCAATTTGATTTCTTGAAAGGATTACGCTATAGCCAACCCTTTGTATTTCGCATAAAAAAGGCTAGCATTAATACATGTAGATCCATTCATAAGAGTCGAATCATTTAATTTTAGAAAATGGTATGGCTGACCCATTAAACGTCAGTCCATGTTCTAGAACATACGTTAAATAGTGAGATCGATGTTACATCAATTACATATAAAATTCGTTTGAAGAATGGAATACGTATGTGAAGCAAGAATCTATGGCAAGTTGCATACACCAAATGCATTTCAAGATAGAATTGTGTCATCCTAACTCACACAAGTCATGTTCTGCATTGTTCCGTCTTACTCGGTCTTCTGTTTCAGCCATGTAGATATGTAAATTTATATTTTGTTTACTCAATTCATGACAATTAAATAGCATTATATATAATTACTGCTAAGATGTTACGGCACCAATCGACAAACATACCAATTGACCTCTCTGCTTAGGAAACAATGCTATAACCATTCAAATTTAATAGGCGAAACGCTCTGTCAATTACATATAAAACAGTTTAATATAAAATGTATAACGAATTATGAAGTTGTGTTGCGTTCTTCGTTTATTTAACCGTTACGGCGTGTTAATGGTTCGTTCTCTCAGATAGGTGGTTTGAATATGTTTAGAAACAACGACGATGTGTAAAGAAATAAAGATGGACAATACAAGGTGCCCTTCTCCAACTTTTATTATCGGTTTGCGCGGTTCTTCGTACAAATCGTGCGACGGAACGCATGCTTGGATGAAATAAGTGTATGAGAATGTACGAATGAATTAAAATGAAAGTATACGAAAAAGTGAAAGTACACATAGAGGTGAGTAGAATGTACCAGTCAAAGATATGATGTTATATGATATTATATGACGAATGCACAAAACTCGGTGACATCCTCCCTCTCGCCGAGCAAATGTCGTCCCGAAATTACACACGATATCTGCTGGCTATATCTGACAACTGACATAACATAATGCTTACTATACACACTATGTATACACAAATAGTACCCTAACGACGGCACTGTAAATACTTCCAGACTTTATGTTATTGGTGACAATATCATGGGAAAATATAACGGTAGGGCCTTCAAGCTCGATTAATACTCAAACTCAACGAATATTTCGTAAAATAGTTCGTAAAATAAAGTTCTTTATAGCAAAAACCAAAATTTCAAGCGCTAGATGTGGTCTGGTTACATAGATTTAACAAGATACAAAATGATCTTTTTTATTTTTTGTGGAACAATAGTATTTATGTTCCATGTTAGTGTTCGTGTGTCATATGAATAGATATCGTTGCGGGAAATTAAAATGCCCATGCACCATGTTAGTGTTCGTGTATCGTATGAATAGATATCGTTGCGGGAAATTAAAATGGAATATATTGTGCCACAAAAAAAATCAAAAACGAGCATTTTGGTTCTCGTTAAATCTATGTTAACAGACCACATATGGCGTTGACATTTTGCCTTTTGCTACAAGGGACAATGATTTGTTATGGTTTAACTTTATTTACGAAACATTTTACGAAATATTTGTTGATTTTGAGTGTATATAATGGTCACGGGTAATGTGCATTGCAGTAAGTCAATGTTGCATTAGATTCATATGTAACTAAAAAATATATAAATTTCACTTCAATATTCGTATCTGCAGTACAATATTCAAAGAAATTGGTGAACGAATTCTGGATATATAACAATGTGAGGTTTTCTTAACAAACACTATCGAACCAGTGAGAAATCTAAACGTGTATGTTCAAAATAAGAGCAGTATATCAAAATAAACGCGTCTGTTGATGCAGTTATCACCACACATAAGTTGAAATGAATGACAAAAGTAAATCGAACCATAATTCCGTGCGTAGTCTAAATAACAGGTCTGGCTCGATCCAGCAGAAGTGCCTACCCTATATGGAGGGGCGGGCAAGTCGGTCAGGGGCCTGGGCCATGAATGCTCTGTTCAAGAAATATATGCACGAATGCCCCTCCAACATAGCAAGTATCGGGCAAAATTGTGCAGTTTATAAAGAACCACCAGTGTTCTTATGTGATATAACTCGAATATTAATCTTGGCCATTGTTAGTAAAATTAATATTATTTGAAGTTCAACATCCAACAAATTACATGCAGCGTATATCACCAGATCTAAATACACAGTCTACCATAGAATTGGAGGTGGATATTGTCAGATTATTGGTAATATTATCAATAAATACTTGTCTTCAAACTTATTCGCATTCACAAGCATAGTGAATCTGGTGTGGAACTAGCCCTAACAGAAATGGTGGTGGTGTCGTGAGGCATGCAAATACAGGGTCCTTCCTTAATTCTGACATGTTGCAGTTATATGAAGTACAATACACCAGTTATTGGAACAAGTCCATGCATACTATTTTTGTACTTGTTGTTTCTGTGGGTTCTGCCATGTTTCTGTATATAGTTTTTTGTGTATAATATATACACATAATAATAAATATAGTATGATTGATGACAAATGTGTTTTGCTAATCAGTCATGAATGTTTATAATGTTGACTGTGTCAATTGTGAAATAAAAATTGCTTAGGAAAAACATTATCAACATTTATGTTTATTCCACTGATATACTTTGTGTTTATCCATATCCAGGGTAGAACATTGTTTCAACACGGCCCCTTTGAACTGTGTGTACAACATGATGATGACACTTGTTCCCATAATTATTGGAGAAGACGTTTTGGTATTGGGGAAAACTGCTGCCAAAGTTTAAGCTTATTTCTCAAAATATAGCTGCTCTCAATTAATGAAATTTGAGTGCATGCGAAAAAGCAGGAAATACTGTCAAAGAAGTGTGTTTAATAAATACAATTGGACGAACAAAGCAGTTAATGTTCTGCTATTGGGGACCTGACTGTACACATACTACTTTCTGTTTGTGGTTATAACGTTTGATGGATAGCTTATTAGTCATCACCTTAGACCAAGAAACTCAACATTTTCACTGAAAATGCTGAGTTGTTACCATGCCGTGGTAATAAGGATAATTGTTTAACGACAACACTACCAAGTCCTGTTAATATTCATCCTGTGAGAGGTGTAATTTTGTTCAACTCCCCCCGTGGAGCAAAATACCCTACACCCTTTCTGGATTAACCAAGTATACACACAGTGAAACTTCCGCTGAATGAGATAGATATGTGAGACAGGTGTACATGTACTTTATCAAGTGTGGCACAATAAATTCCACTTTAATTTCCCGCAACGATATTATTCATTCGACACATGAACACT
Source organism: Dreissena rostriformis (assembly GCA_007657795.1). Taxonomy (NCBI): domain Eukaryota; kingdom Metazoa; phylum Mollusca; class Bivalvia; order Myida; family Dreissenidae; genus Dreissena; species Dreissena rostriformis. Next base: position 53,189 of record VMBQ01002745.1, read on the forward strand.
AAATTGGTACGTGAACATGTGTTGAATATATTGTACCACAATTTTTTTTTTAAAAGACCATTTTGTATCGTGTAAAATCTATGTAACAAGAGCACATCTAACGTTGAAATTTTCGCTATTGCTATAAGGAACAATGATTATGTGTATGTTAACTTTATTTTACTAAATATATTACGAAATTTTCGTTGTTTTTTAGCGTTATAGAGGCGTTAATGGACATGAATTATATATTAATTAAATGTTTGACAGAAACAGTTTGATTATGCTGATTTGCGATTATTGTATTCCACAGCTTGCCACTTGAGCCAGTTTAAATGAGATGGATGCTGTAATTTGAAATATCAGCTTTATTGCTCGTTGGAATGGACATGAATAGATGGATTTTTAAACACTTTACCTAACTATTCAACAGCATTATTTGTATTGATTGTTATTTGTTAGTGTACTATGTTTATTATTAACCAATCATAGACTTAGAATAATTGGGGTACACTATCAAACTGAAGACCATCTTACAAAAAACACCAGAAGCATGTTTGATTTGTTCCAACACCTAAGTTTAGTTTATTTCAATTTTTAAAATTATAGTATCTAGTTGCTCTGTGTCTTTCACATGTCCTTTTTGGGAACAAATTGTGTCATACATATGAGCCACAATCTCGGAAAACGGGGCTAAATACATGTGTGTAGTGTCGTCCCAGTTCACACAAGCTAATCAGGGATGACACTTTTCTCCTAGACTGGATTTTGGTTTTAAAGAGGCTTCATGAAAATGAAAATTTCCATAAAAGGGGGAAGTGTTGGCCTAGATAAGCATGAGTGGACAGCACAGGCTAATGCGGGACAACACTTTATGCACATGCACTAAGCCTGGTTTTCCCAGATTGTGTCTCATATCTATAACGTAAGAACTGAAAAATCAGTCATAACTCTAATTTTTTGTAACAATTTTCATAAGACAGTGCACTAGATCATGTTTTTTTCCTATTTTCATTTTGCCAATTTACAAACTAAACCAACTGTGAATAATATGTTTATTTTATAGAAAGACAACAAAATATACACAAAGAAGAAGACATTAAGACAAACTTAAAATACACAACAATAATGGAATATCTTACTTTCAACTGAGATAAATGTTAAATCGACACATACCAGTAGGTTTCATGCTTTAAATAACAGACTTAGACAAATGTTCATTGTTCACTGTTTTGTAAAGAGCTTCATATTTACAATATTTGTTATGCATGTATGTTTTATAGTTAGAAATATGTTTATATAAACAGAAATGCACAAGAAGTATTGGGCAATAGATGTCTGCACATCTAGTCTGACCACTCTTCATCATCGATGTCATCGCTGCCCTCATCCTCATCATCTAAAAACACACAAAATACATTCATTAATTGACAACTCTCCTGTGCAATTTGTCACACAGAACTAGCTTGGTATTTTTCAGCAGATACAAAAGTGATAGAAAAGATGGCACAGAAAAATGGCCATTCAATGAAACTGGATCTTCACCAATTAACATATTAATCTCATTTTATTGAAATAAGTGTAAAAATCTTAAGTTATAATATGTCTGCAGGTACGCTACCTTCACAGAACATGTCAGCTCAATACCTCCATCCAAACTCAAGTTTTTGAGCAGAAACAGTTTTTCTTTTTTAAGTAACAGCGACCTTGACCATGACCGGACTTGCACAAAAATGAAATTCCAAGCTTATCAAGTTATCAAGTGAAAACTGTTGCTCTATTTATAGCAACAATGACCTTCATTTAAACTAAAAAACAAAATATTAGCATGGTACTTCATTCCAAACTGGATTTATTGAGCTGAAATTGTTTTGCAACTTTAAATTAAGTAACAGTGACCTTGATCTTACCTGATAGCCCCAAATGTAGCCCCGACTAGATCTGCATGTAAGCTACATACAAACATATTCCAAGTAACAACCCTTTCCAAACTAAAGTTATTGAACAGAGACTAATCTTCTATTTTTAGCAACAGTGCCCTTGACCTGACCAGCCTCAAATTCACAAGCTAGGTCTCTAGTCAAGCTTACTATATTTAACGTTTCATCAAGACAAGTTCATGTAAACTAAAGTTATTTAAAGAACACCACTTATTAGAGAGCAGACAACAATAATTTGTCAAATTTGGGATAATTAATGGGCCAAAATTCAGAAGTGCATCAGGTAATATGGCTGGTTATCAGACTTGGTCATTTTATTATGCCCATAACCATGGTTACCCACTTTGAGGATGATACAATTTAAACCTTTTGAATTATTGAGTGGACAAGGACATTTTGCTTGTTTTTTTTATCATTCAAGGGCCAGGGCGGGGTTCAAGAGACATGATGTGAACAAGCAAATTCATACAGTTGATATCCCCCGCAACATATCTTTTGTTTAAGGATGGGTGCAAATCGGACGGATGAACATACTACAAAACAAAGGGCCATAACTCCGTTATTAACAGATGGTGTACAATGCCATTTGACGTGCATCATCCTCTTATCCATATATATACTCATACCAAGTTTCAATGAAATCCCCCANTTAAAGAACACCACTTATTAGAGAGCAGACAACAATAATTTGGCAAATTTGGGATAATTAATGGGCAAAAATTCAGAAGTGCATCAGGTAATATGGCTGGTTATCAGACTTGGTCATTTTATTATACCCATAACCATGGTTACCCACTTTGAGGATGATACAATTTAAACCTTTTGAATTATTGAGTGGACGAGGACATTTTGCTTGTTTTTTTATCATTCAAGGGCCAGGGCGGGGTTCAAGAGACATGATGTGAACAAACTAGGCAGATGACCACAATATTATGTTACATAACAAATACCATACATCTGAGTCGCCCTCTGAGAAAATGGAGTTAAATGCAGGTGTGTAAAGTGTCATCCCAGATTAGCCTGTGCAGTCCAAACAGGCTTATCAGGGACGACACTTACCACCTAGACTTGATTTTTGTTAAGAAGAGACTTCCTATAAACACAAAATTCCATAAAAGCGAAAAGTGTCGGCCCTCATTAGCCTGTACCGACGGCACAGGCTAATCTGGGACAACACTTTACGCACATGCATTAATCATCCTTTTAACAAAGCGAGACTCATCTGTACACGGAAAGGAAAGTAAAAGGGAAACAAACTACCCCAAGGAAGAGGCCAATTTTGACCCCAGGGCCATGATCTGAACTCAACATTCACTATTTTGTAATCAAAATAGAACTACCGGTATGATCTGGACACCGTGAAAACCAAATTATCAAACAATCTCAAACCTATATGATCACTAAACTTTATTCGAGAGGGTATTATGAAGAATACTTATTAATTTTCACCCAAGTTCAAGAATCAAGTGCTGATATTTTGCACTTGAGATGCAAAGATATTCCTAAGTGGCTATTTGGTTTTCATTTTTTGAAGACCGCTGCCACGAGTTGCTTTAATATCCACAGTGTGTTGAACATCTACATTTGGTGGTGATGTATTTTTCAAGTTGTATTTCAATTGCTTGAAGCAGGTTGCTCCACAGACATATTTTATTTGGACAAACCGACCGACAAACAAACTGACAGAGTGACTCAAATATACCCATTCCCTGCATCAATAAATGAGCCTTGCTCTGGGAAAACGGGGTTTAATGCACGTGCGTAAAGTGTTGTCCCAAATCAGCCTCTGCAGTCCACATAGACTAAATTGGGACGACACTTTCCGCCTAAACTGCATTTCAGCAAAGAAGAGACTTCCTTTTAACATGCATTAAGCCTCATTTTCCCAGAACCAGGCTCAAATATCAACATAAGGCTTCCTCATACCTGTATCCTGCATGACATTCTTCCTCTGTGCGAGGGCTGCGGCCAGGGCACCCACAATCCCACCCTTGGACTCGGCGGCAGCAGGGGGGCTGTTGTCAACATCTACCTGGGGAGTGGGTATCAAAAGGTCAGTAAGTGGCATACTGGGCTTAATGCATGTGTGTAAAGTGTCGTCACAGATTAGCCTGTGCAGTCCACACAGACTAATCAGGGACAACACTTTAAGCTTTTATTTAACTTTGTGTTTAAAGGAGGTTTCTTCAGAACGTAAATCCAGTTTAGGTGGAGAGTGTCGTCCCCAATTAGCCTGTGCGGACTGCACAGGCTAATCTGGGACGACACTTTGTGCACATGCATTTAGCACAATTTTCCCAGAACGAGGTTTCAAAAGGTCAGTTAGGTGCACATAACTCTAATCAAGGGATGGGCATGAAGCTGGTGTATCTGTAGAGCAATTCCATATGACATGAGATGCCATGATGGCTTAATGCACAACAATCACAATCTAGCTGAAAGCTACAAGGACATACCGATCTATATAAATGTATTTCTACATCCTTAATCTACAGAATACCAGAATTCATATTGAAATGAGTGAAACTTTTGTATCTGATATGGCTTCACAATCATCAATTATCCAGATTACAGCAAGGTTACACACATTACATGTACTCCACTTCCAAAAAGGAAGAATAAGCAAGAAGTTGGCTATAGTTAGGAGCAGTAAATGCTTCTTAAAACACAAACATCATTGAAACATTTAAATATGACACATTGAAAAGCATTCATCACAAGTTTCAAACCGCTTCCAAAAAACCATTTGCAATTATATTCTAAAATCAACCAGAAAAGCAATAATATGAAATACCATCTATTATACAGACTTGCGGCCAGATGAACGCTTTACTTAGAACCCTTTCAAGATAAAGGATTTGTTTAGCTAGATGAAGAAAATAACGCATAGGCAAACATAAATATGTTAAGACTTACACGTTACATTTAATTAACATGTAACAATATAAGACAGTGGTTGTCTTTGTAATGGAGACAGCAAGTTATTTGACTTTTTCACCAAAGGTAAGCATCAGAAACATGTAGAAAAACATTGCAAAGTAATTCAAATTGGTGTTAAAATATGTTATAGTTCGTGTGGATGTATAACAAAAGTACATGACATTCTCTAAAACATATAAAGAAGTAATTCATGATTAAATATTGACATTATATCAAATTATTTTTTTAACACATCTTACTTAGAAATTACTTCATTTAAATGGCATCAAATGCTCAATAAAATCATAGTACATGTATTCTATAAATAATAATCTATTATTATGTAAATATACTTTTCATTTGATGCAGTTTTCTCACAAATATAGCGGCCTACATATTTCATTATTAAGTAGTTTCACATTGGTATTGAAACCTGCATAAGCACAAGATACTTGCCAGAAGATTACTTCTAGCATTGATTTGGAGTAAAAAAGATCTTTCTAACATTTTAAATTAACATGTTTTTACAATTTGCCTATGGTGCAAAAACAAAACATATGGGCCGCGCTCTGTGAAAAGGGGGTTTAATGCATGTGCGTAAAGTGTCGTCCCAGATTAGCCTGTGCAGTCCGCACAGGCGAATCAGGGACGACACTTTCCGCACATGTATTAACCCTTTGCATGCTGGGAAATTTGTCGTCTGCTAAAATGTCGTCTGCTGAATTTTTAAAATAAATATTTTCTTTGATTTTTTTTTCAAAGAATACTATCAGTATAGCAAACAGTTTTGATCCTGATGAGACGCCACGTTCTGTGGCATCTCATCTGGATCCAAACTGTTTTCAAAGGCCTTCAAAGTTCGGTTCCAGCACTGAATGAGTTCAACCCCCTTTTCCCAAAGCGAGGCTCATATTCACATTGGAATATCAGCTATTGGAATTATAGATGCATATGTTCAGAACAAACTATTGGGGAAAACAATCCAAAAACAGACTATGTTTACCAAGAAAGTACATTATTTTATATGCTGTATGGTTTAATTTTTGTTTCATGTTGTTTAAGTGAGGTAAGTATAAAATTTGATGCGTTTGCCAACTTTAAAACTGCCATAGGTTGTTTTGTCTCTTATTTTCCAGCAAAACAAGAATAATTTTGAATATTTGGTAAATCTTGAAACAACTTTTTGACTCCATCAATATGCCTTATTTCAAAAACCTGTCACAACATAGTAAGGCAAAGATTTCAGCATGATAAAAACGATTAATTTATAAAAGAGGAACACAAAAATCGCTCGAGAGTTTTAACACATGAATGAATGAAATGATGCTACCTTTTCTCTGATAGTCTGGAATGGGTCAAAACAAATAGAAGTAGAAACTATGTAGAAAATAATATCGTAGCATTCAAATTTAATATTTGTTGTGTCAGTTTTGCCGATTTACCGGTAGATTGGACAGGTCACTGTATAAAAATAAATCACATATCCAAAACAAAAACGTCCTTTTAAACTGCATCATTGTTTAAAAAATACAAAAACATGATGTAAGGTGTACATGTACTTTGAATTATTAGCGATATTATTGTTACCTGAATTTCTATGACTAAGTGTTACATTCTAAAACAAAGTGAAACTATTGCATGAAACAAAGAAATTTAACCTGTTTTTATGAAAGAATGATAGAATTAACATACTTAATGAAAGAATGAAATGAACCTTACAAAATAAAACCATAGAATGAACATACTTTATAAAAGAAGCCAAGTGTTTTTTTTTATTAAAGAAACAAAATTGTATCCACTTAATGATACACTAATAAACAAGCAAATTCTTTGAATTGATATCCCCCGCCAAACTAGAGCTTTTTCACAGACGTGACGCATACCCCCACATGCTGCATTGACAAGGAATATATACAAAGGGCCATAACATAACAGGGTTATTAACAGATGGTGTAAAATGCCATTTTGCGTGCATTATCCTCTTATCCATATATATACTCATACCAAGTTTCAATGAAATCCGCTAAAGCACTTCCAGGATATGGCTCCGGACACAAAAGTGCCGGACGGACAGATGGATGGAAGGACAGACAGACGGACAGACAACGCCCAAACAATATCCCTTCACCTTTGGCGGGGGATAACAAGATGACATGTGTTGCGCATTGTGAAAAATGCTTTTTATTATTAAACAAGCTGCACTATGCACGCAGTGCTTTCCACAGGCCATTTAACGGTCCCTCACTGGGGCGCTTGAATTTCGAAATCAGAGTCTGCCGGGCGCCTGAAATTTTCCGATCAGTGTATATTTTTCCGTTACTGCAACTAGCCATTCTTAAGATCATAGCGATAGCGACTTCGCCAAAAATTGTGCGAGCAGATTAACGATCCTCTTGTCAATTAGGTCATGTATCTCTTTACCCAACTAAAGCCCGCCGAAAGGCGGAGCGTCGCTGTATCGGAAAATCAATATTGGCCAATGAGAGCGCACGCTTTAAATAAGCGACCGCACTCGTATGCAGGCACTACCTGCAGTTAAATCATGCAGACGACTCGTGACGTACATGTAATTGACACATAAATCTTGGCCAGGTTCTTAAAATCTTAAAAGACTGATGATGGCAACCGGCGGTAATCCTCGTGGAAGTTGTGCATTTCATGCATAATACTGTCAAAATATTTACTCGACTCGTAAAGCGTTTTAACAAATTATCGTTTAATTCAATATACAACTGTAAATGTTCTGTTGAAATCTCAAATGAGCATAATTAAATGTGTAATCCGAAACCCACTCCTGAATGTTGATGTCAAGACGTTTGTAATCCGAAACACACTTGCGTAGGTAAATGTTAACTCGACGTTAACAGATTCTTGCTTCAAATAACAGTGATAATCCATTTCGTATTGACCGGCGCGAAAAGTATGCAGCATGTACGTCGCGTCATTTGCATAGAAAGCGTTGGTGAGCATTGTATAAACAAGCACACATCACGTCAGGGGATTTACGCATGTTCAGTGGCAATATTTCATCGAATCTATAAATAGTCACTCATTCTGATACGTATTTGATACTTTAGATTGGCAATGTTTGCGTTACAGAAATTATTGAGAACTTTTATCGTCAATATTTACCAGAAAGTGCTTTAAAAAATGAAATAAACGGGGATATCTGGTTATACATAGAAACTCGAAAAGTAGTAAGTATGCAGTAATAGAGTCGGGTTTATACGCATGTATTGGGGAATCGTTCGAGTCGGGATTTTACTTTCTATGCGGGAAAGTTTTAAAACAAATAATATATCTTTATAAATGACCTTATACCTGGATGGTTTTCTTGAAGAACATAGTGCACCAAATGACGTCTTTTGACACTGTTTTTCTAAGAGTTATAACGCAGCACAGAACACGTTAAATTTAAAACAAGAGCACCGTCAAGCAGATGCCAACGCTCGGCTATGGATGCTTGGATTTTGTTTTTTTGACCTTTGACCTTGAAGGTCATCATTGACCTTGAATTTTCACAACTCAAAATGTTCAGGTCGATGAGATACACATGAAAAACCAAAACAAAAAAAAACAAAACAAAAAAACAACGTTTTTTGATCTTTGACCTTGAGGGATGACCTTGACCTTTCACCACTCAAAATGTGCAGCTCCATGAGATACACATGCATGCCAAATATCAAGTTGCTATCTTCAATATTGCAAAAATTATGGCCAATGTTAAAGTTTTCGGACGACGACAATTACGACGACGACTACGACGCGGAAGCAAGAGGGCTAGGACAATACCTCGGGTTTTCTTCGAAAACAGCCGAGCTAAAAAATCAACGTCAGGAGGGGACACCGGGGCGTCTGAATTAGTTTCTGTGGAAAGCACTGGCACGCGTTTTACCTGTGACCTTTACAGTGCCCTGACCTTTCCCAAGAAGTTCAACATGTACATGACATATGCTGAACATTTCTGATAAATTATTCTTTTAATTTGAATGATGAATGATTAAGTTATATTCCACACAAACCGTTATTTGCCAAATTTCACATTTGACCCAAAGTTTCATTTTGGGGTTGACCTTTGACCTCTTAATGTGGCCTTGACATTTTTGACTAGGGACAAAGACAGTTCACACACATGACAAGCCCCTTCCACATAGAGAACATAAGTGGTAAATAATTTAAATATTGAATAATGAATGATGTAGTAACAATCAGGACAATCTGTTTTATGGTCACATTTTACCTGTGACCTTGACCTTTGAGGTAGGGAGACACGACACACAGTATCTACATTATGAACATGTGTGGTTAATGTTAAAAAGTTTAAAATTGAATGATGAATGAAGAAGCCAGTGTGACGACAAGCTGTTTTATAACCCACTTTGACCTTTGACCTCTGAGAGTGACCTTGACCTATGATGTAGGGAAGCCTGTGTTACACTTGACATGCAACCTCCCAAAGATGGTCATTGGTGGGCACAGAAACCAACACACACTAAGACACAGACATGCACACACGTGTCGGGTTCTGAGAAAACTGGGCAAAATGCATGTGCGTAAAGTGTCATCCCAGATAAGCCTGTGCAGTCCGCATAGGCTAATCAGGTAGGACACTCTCTGCCAAAACTGGATTTTCGCTAAGAAGAGACATCATTTAAACGAAAAGTTCCATAAAAGCAGAAATTGTCATCCCTGATTAGCCTGTGCGGACTGCACAGGCTAATCTGGGATGACAATTTACGCACAAGCATTATGCCCAGTTTTCTCAGAACACGACACATTTGGTTGAAATGACTGAAATAACTGGTTTACTTTTTTTGCATGTTGACATATCTGTTTATTCCGACCGAAGATTGACGT
>VMBQ01002745.1:63062-93583 GCA_007657795.1 Dreissena rostriformis
TAATTTCCAATGAAGTTGTATATATGTTTAATTGTATGTTTGATATGTGTATGTATGATTGTATGACTACATGATACTAATTTGAATAAATGTGTTTCATTTTGGAGTTGCAGTCCGGCTTCATCTTCAACCTCTCACAACAAGAAGTTGTTAGTCCAAATTAAACAAACAAACACAATTTAGAAGAACAGTTCTCGAACAAACAATCTGTGACTTAGTTTCCCCGTAACACAAAAGCGTTGCTACAAGTAACAAATCGCATTGTCACAATTGTTTCCACTAAAGGTACTTTTGCTGATGTGTGTCATCTGTTGTCAACACTTGCCTTGTTAAGACTCTAGAGGCTACATTTATTGTCCAATCTTAATGAAACTTGGTTAGAAGATTTGGCACAATGATGTTTCGGCTAAGTTCGAAGCTTGGTCACATGAGGTAAAATACTAGGTCACTGGGTCAAATTAGAGAAAATCTTTTTGAAGTCACATTTTTTGTCCAATCTGCATGAAACTGTCAAAATATTTGTCCAATGGTATCTTGGCTGAGTTCGAAAATGGTTTTGGTCTATTGAAAAACATGGCTGCCAGGGGGGGGGGAGTTTGCCTTATATGGCTATAGTGAAACCTTATAAATACTCTTAGAAGTCACAATTTTTGTTCAATCATGATGAAACTTCAGAACATTTGTTCTAATGATATCTGGGACGAGTTCGAAAATGGTTCCAGTCCTTTGAAAAACATCCAGCGGGGCAGTTTTCCTTATACGGCTATATTGAAACCTTGTTAATACTCTAGAAGTCACATTTATGGTTTAATCTTCATGAAGCCTCTTCAGAAAATGTGTTCTAATCAAATCTCAGAGTTAGAAAAATGGTTATGGTCCATTGAAAATTGGCCATCAGGGTTTGTGGCAGTTTTTCTAAGATGGCTATAGTGAAATCTTGTTAACACTATTGAAGTCACCTTTTTATTCCAATGTTCATTTAACTTTGTCAGAACATTTGTTCTTATAATCTCTCTGCCGATTTCAAAAATGGTTTTGGTCTGTTGAAAAAAATGTCCGCCAGGGAGCGAGAAGTTTTCCTTATATGCCTTTAGTGAAACCTAGTTAACACTCTATAAGTCACATTTTTTTACCAATCTTTAAGAAACTTGCTCAGAACATTTGTTCTAATGATATCTCAACTGAGTAAGACAAGTGTTCTGATCTGTTGAAAAATATAGCTGCTACAGGATGTGTTAGTTTAGCTTGTAATTTTGGCTCAAGTGCAACCTTGATGATGCTTCTTGCTGAAGATGACTATTAACTATTAAAGTGATAACTATGATAGTGTTATGTTGAAGTTGTTTTTGATGATGATGATGATGGTGCTACTGCTGCTGCTGACGATGATGATAGAGTTATCCCCCTCCCATAAATTAATCTTGGGTTCAAATACGTACATATGCATGGTTCTGTGTTGGAAATGTGTTCAATTAACAAAAGTTTGTCATAATAAATGTGCATAGAAATTAAATATTTATATCTCATAAAGTACTTTTATTCCAAGTTTTATTCTCACAACTGGTTGCAACAGATGATAATCTGCCTGCATGTCTGTATTTTGTCTGTTATATATCAAAGTCATGTTATAACTCAAAAATATAAATAGTTTTATCTCATCATAGCAGCTTTTTAGATGGTCTTTTTTGTGCCATGGCATGTCCGCATTAAACATTTAACATTGTGAACATTCAGAGGCAACATTGTTGGATAATCTTCTTTAAAGTTGGTGCGAACAATTAACATAAAATTTTGATTATTTGATATCTTGGCTGAGTTCTACACTCGGTCATGTGGGGTCAAAAACTAGGTCAGTATGTAAATTGTATTACACTTATAACACTTTGAAAGTCAGATGTTATGCCCGATCATCATGAAGCTTGCAAAAGAGATTATTTTGTTCTATTGATATATCCATGTCGAGTTCCAAAATGATTTCAGTGTGTTCAAAACATAACAGAGGGTGGGGCATTTTTTTTCTTCTTGACTTTATTGGAACATTGTGAACAAGCAAGAAATCACATTGTTACACCCATCATCATCATGCAACCCACTCAGAACTTTTGTTTTTATATTATCATTAATTTCTCAGGAAAGCGCAACCATTTTCCAATAAAATACATGGCTGTCATGAGGTGATGCAGTTTTCTTGGAATGACAGTATAGTATGTGTACCAGACTTTTATTTCATACTTTTAAAACGAGTGACCAACCAGAAGCCTTCTTCTTTTCCTAATTATAAAACTTGGGCAGAACGTTTGTTCCAAACATGTCACTGCCCACATAATATCTGTGTCATTAGGGGTACAAAAAAGCTTGTCATAAGTCTTTTTTTTGCAGGAACATCAAAAGCAGATCAGATAAAAAAAAAATTTGGTCTCAGGCCCTCTTGTTTTGTTTTTTTTTGTACAGTGGGAATACCCCAGTCTTGATTAGATGTCAAACAGAAATATTTCCCAATGACTTGATAATGCGCTCTGTGCAATTGCTTGTTTACTTCCAAAAAACGACAAACTTGTGTGTTAATGAAATTACAAAAGTTAGTAATTAATTTATTTTATATTACGGAGTGAATTGAAATATCGTTTTTTGGTCGTAATGCCAAAAATTCTAATGTCCGACAAATTTTATGACATGTCCCAATTTTTACAAGAAAATTTATCGAAATTATGGCATGTAACCAACCAGATTCATTATCCATAAACATGTATGTATTGCTTGTTGATGTCTAACTGTCGAGATATTGAAACAATTTACAACGTGTGTATGTTTGGAGTGGGGGCATACAGGATTTAAAAACATTTCTTTTCGTGTGTTGTGTTGTATATATTTACTACACATTTGTTACTGAATTCTTAATTGTCACAGTATTATTTGAGCCTCTTTCTGGGAAAACAGGGTTTAATGCATGTGCATAAAGTGTCATTCCAGATTAGCCTGTGAAGTCATCACAGGCTAATCAAGGACGACATTTTCCTCATGAATGGGATTTTCGCTGTAAGTAGAGACATCCTTTTAAACGAAATATTCCATAACAGCGGAAAGTGTCGTCCCTGATTAGCCTGTGCGGGCTGAAAAGGTTGATCTGGGGCGACACTACGCACAACCAATAAGAACGCGGCTCATTTAATTAAATATGTTGCCCAGGGTGTTGACGATGTGACAGGGGAGCCTCTCATACAGCGGGACGATGACAAGGAAGAGACGGTTCAGAGACGACTGGCAGGGTACTGGAACCTCACACAGCCTGTACTTAACTTCTATAGGTGGGTACTACATGTCTTTACTGGACTTCTTTAGCAGAGTGGGTAATCACGTGACAAACAAGAAGGCAATGTCCATGCCGAGACAGGCATAATTCGCAGTTTTATACCCTTTATTAATTGTTAAAATGCCACTCACTTTCCAGCCATATTGGCAAGAAAGGGATATCTCTACTTAACTCGCTGCAAAATTTAGTAGCGGGATGACCTAATTATAGACTCCACTTGAAAAATTCGCAGCGAGTAAAGTCAAGACATAAAGCAAATTTTAATACGAAATTAACGCTAATTGCTTTCTTACTGATATGACTGGAAAGTGAGCGCAATTAAAAAGTTAAACAAAAGTAATAAAGGGTATAAAACGGCAAAAAATACCAGTTTCGGCATGGGCGTCACCATCTTGACTATCACGTGATTACCCCCTCTGTATAGGTGAGTGTTACACAGCCTGTACTAGACTTCAGAAAGATTTAATCACTTGCCAAAAAAAATCGCCATATGGAGAGGACATGTCATGTGTAAGACCCATGTCCCTGGCTCAGAGATTCTAGATTGATAGATTTGGGCCTTATACACCTTGTTCGGACCGTAACTTCATTATTCATCAGGCATGTGGAGACAACCTGTTGTGGTATGTCTCGTGTAAGATATGTGTCCCTTACTCCAAGGTCAAGGTCACATTTGACCTTGACCTTGGAATTAGTTGCACAGATCTTACACAAGGTCAATGCTCAAACATGGGAAGCATACTGGTTGTGTGGCCTGTAATTTCATTGACAATTTTAAAATAACTGACAAATTACATCACATATTCATCCGTTTGAAAGGACATGTTACTCATAATGCCAGTATCCTAAGCTCAAAGTTCAAGGTCATGCTCATTTGAAAATAATTACAACATAAATGGCATTCTTGAGCTCACACTTGCCAACAGCAGGCATCTTGTATGTTCTGGACCTCTGTAGGCATGAACAAAATGTTTTGTTGCAGGGTTCTTGGGATTTATCAACCTCCGCGCAGAGATTTGACTGGAACCAGCATAGCTGGATCAAATCCCTGCCATCATACACAACCACGTGATAATAGCTGAGCCATGTGATACAATAATCGCGTCATAGAAAACAATGCCGAAAAAAGAATGTGCCGGAGAATTGTTTCCTTTGTTAAAACAAGAGTTTTATGTTTAACCGGAAAATAAGACCCGTATATATATATAATGATCTGAACTCCCTGCCGTTATTACCAACTAAGTCATAATAGTCGAACCACGTGGGCGTCTTACAGTATCAACGGTTATTTTTAAATTTGTAAACAGTAATTTTTACTTTTTTAATTAAAGTAATTTATTTGTTTATTATGAACCTAAACTTATACACTATTTTCAAAATATAAAATAAAATGATACTCCTTTTCATAATATAATACTTTAAAAAAATAAAATAACATCCTACCGAATCTGGTAGGATTTTCTTGTGATGGCAGAGGTTGTATGTGAGAGCATGGAACGACAACTCTGCGTGGAGATTGGGGATTTATATTGAATTTGTTAAATATGTGTAATGGTAGTCAGTAAAAATACTAATTTCATTTTTCAGGGACCATGGCATTTTGATGGAATTTAAGGGCAAGTATTCCAACGAAATCTGGCCCCACGTTCACAAGTGTATGTCGACGAAAATAGAGCCAAAACAGTATACCAAGTATAAAGGATTTTCTTAATGAAGGCATTCAGGGCTTCTTGGCCCATTGTTATTTGCAAAACCAGGGAATCTGGTAATTGATTATTAATTACAGAGCTCCAGATAAGGATTTGTGAAATTAGTAACGGTACTGCCACTGACAAAAAGGAAAGGAGTAACGCTGAAAATCAATTAGTACCTGTACTACCATACCCAAAAATACAGGTAGTACTGTACTGCCCGTGTTCTTGGATATTGAAGGGTGTATAACTGACTCTAAAGAAACATTTGCAGCAATTATAATAAATATATTTAGCTTCTTAAACAGTTACTTTATTAGGTTTTCCATTCTGAATTATGATGCAAATACAGCTACACATTAAAACTTATGACTAAATACTCTATTTTCTCGGTGACAAGCCAATCATATTTGGTTTTCCAATCTTCCACAGTTTTGTTTGGATCCGTTTCCAATCGTGTTTTCTAACGTTTTCGCAACCGATGCAATTAAGTTAGTTTTAATTGATTTCGGTTTAGCCGGCCTTCGCTGGCGCGCAGACATATTGTTTTTGACGGGTTTACGAGTAAGCGGAAATCACACGACAGAATTGACAATACTACCGAAACCCAGTCTGCAACTTTTTGGTGATTTAAAATAACGAAAGGCGCCATTAGGTTAGAGACCAACAAATCACGCCGCGCTGACGCGGACGTATTGGTGCGGCCAGATCTTTTTCGTTAATGCGTAAAATGGATATAAAAGTCGTAATTGTACGTCCAGTTTATAAAAATAAATGCGTAAACCTTCATGAAAAAGCCGTATTTACGGCTGTACGGCCCTTATCTGGAGCTCTGTAATTATGAATTTATGAGTTTGTTACTATCATATATATATATTTTGTATTTGTTATTACATTGCTAGTTAAATCATTAGTTTTCAATGAGTATCTATGAGTGTACTTGAGCAGAGTTGTCGCCATCAGACATTCCTTTTGTACGGGTTTTGGAACATTTTAAGGTCAAGTGCTCGTATTAAAAATTGTGTATCAGATTGTCAAAAGCAACTGTAGTTTCAAAGTTTGCTACAAAGTTTACACATTTGTTTGAATACTATTGGTATACACATCCCCTTGTGGGACAATGTTATTGCATTAAGTGATTTAGTTTTTTTTTACAAATTTTATCTTTAATGTGTGCCTCTGAAACATGTTAATTGGTTATACTTTTTTTTTTTCAACATATGGCAGCATACATGTTGTTATTATAAAGCGTAGTTAAATAGTGAACATTGCTGGGCAACATGTGTTTCTGTTTACTTGTTAATATGTGTAACTAAAAATCAGACGTGTACATGTTACAATTAGTTGTTTTTGTTAATGATAACAATTTACAATTAACATGTAAGATGACATGTATAAACAGGATTACAGACAATACTAGTTTTTTTCCTTTCTTCTCTTAGTATATCTTAAGTGAAATGTTGTTGGTTGATTCAACTGCGGCAACATAATTTATGTGGTGATTGGTCATGAAATCATTTCTGATTCAAGTACTAGTAGTTCAAATGTCAGGAGCGTCAATTAAAGGGACTTGTTCACAGTTTATCAAAATGAGAATTTTTCAACTTTTTGTCACAGATTCAAGAAATAAATTAACAATATTCATCAGTCTGCGAAATAACACTTATGCCGCAGACATATACTAAAAATACATTTTCGTTTACGAAAAATCATCGTTAGAAATTGATAAAATTATAAAGCGTCTCAGACAAGAAACGATTTAAAAATTTCTATTTTTTAAGTTATCGTTATATTTTGTGTAACAACACGTTTATGGTTATACAAAGTGTAAAATAAATGGCAACCCATGTGAAGAAGGATGGTCAGGTCCGCACATAATGTAGTCGTGAAGACTCAACGACGACCCGAACATAAACTCTGAATTACACACACACCTGAAGACGGACGGCTGAGTGGTTTCTGCGCTTGGCTTTAACTCCATGGGTCAGTGGTTCGAGCCCTGGTGTGGTCAATTTTTTTCTTTTTTTTACTTTTATCCTTGTTTTTATATTGGAGCTCTTTAGTTCGGATGTTTATATTTATCAATTTAAAGCATTTAATGACACACTTCGAAAAATGCCAAAAATCTGTGAACAAGTCCCTTTAAGTATGTGAACAAAGAACTGATAAACCAACTTGCCCAGGAAAAGTGTGAGCTGGCTATCTGAACAGTGTGATATTACTGAAATACTGATAAAACTGGCAAACAAAACCACACAATAAACAATTCTACTGTGGCAAGATTTTTTTGAAAGAACTTACTTTCATTAACATGCCAAGAATTCTATTACACAAATATGCTGTTTTGCGTGTTTATACTCATTTCAACAAATGTCAATCGCCCACATAAATATTCTAACCAATAAAAGTTATGTGTGTGTGTGTGGATATTTTGTCATGTTCAACAGCCATATCACGGTGGTCAGTAAACATACCCACACTTTCCTCAGTTCGCTGGTTTACCATTGTCAAGTTAACATATTTATGCTAGTTATCTATTACTGCCCACCTTGAATCAGAGGTAGGGGAAGAATGACCCAGCTGGGTTTGTAATGTAGATTAGTGTTGTCGTTTTTTTCTTCTAAAATCTAGCACAATCTGTATTAAGTCATTATCAATTGAACATTACACACTCACATATCCTCAAACAGTTTATTTCGGCACATATATATTTCTTAGACATTTATATTTTTAACCAAAAAAAGCACAAAACATTCACATAACAATTCATCAACAATTGCACTGGTAAGCCGACATTACCCATTCTTATATCAGTATTTATTCCTTACAGATAAATGTTTCGGTTTAGAACCCTTTAAAAATATGTCCCATAATTGTTTGTCCCTTTGTCATTCATCACCGTTAATCCAGACACACCCAACTAGTTGTTATTGACTTTTGATGATTTTATAGAGTAACATACAGTATCACTAGGTATTAACACCATATAATTTTTATAAAGAACAAACCTCATGGCAAATGTGCTGAATGGATAAATAAATATGAGTACTTAAAGTAAATAAAACAGCACAATTAAATCACTTACTACAATGTACAAAGTTTACCATAAATTTCATGACAGGCCCCTGGTATTTTAAGTCTGGTAAAATCCCTACTATTAATTACTCAACTACATGGTAACTACTGATATGGATAATAATGTGTACATATTTTACTTTTTTACATAGTAACAAGGGACAAAATTGTCACAAAACCAGGTTTTCAATAAACAAAAGTCTGATAAAGGGAGACAACTGCAACTCAAAATGTGCATTGCTACTGATTGTTAATCACAATTACCCCCCTTGTTTCAAAATCAATCTGTTTTTCGACCCCGTGACCTAGTTTCTGATCCGACATGACCCATATTCGAAATTGACCTAGATATTGTCTAGATACAACTTCTGACCAAGTTTCGTTAAGATCGGATAAAAACTATTTGAATTAGAGAGCGGACAACATGCTCAATGTTTAAAATGCATTAAGTGACTACGTGACCTAGTTTTTAACCTGGCATAACCCATATTCGAACTTGACCTAGATATTGTCTAGATACAACTTCTGACCAAGTTTCGTAAAGATCGAATGAAAACTATTTGAATTGGAGAGCGGACAAGCTTGTTCCGCCTGCCAGCCAGCCCGCCCGCATTGGCCAATCTGATAACCAGTTTTTTCCTTCAGAAAACCTGGTTAACAAAAAATACCCTCTGATTTCACTCATCATAATATGTAGCATGGTTTTATTGAATTTCTAAGTTAAAAAGGGGACATTACTTTTCTACAGTGATTTTTAACAAAGGATGATAAACAAGAGCTGTCACCATAGGATGACTTATGCCCCCAATAAACACTTGGTAGAAGTTATGAGCTTTTTTCAAATCCTAAACGCAGATTTCGAACCTAAACGCGGACCCTAAGTTCAAGGTCAAGGTCACAGGGGTCAAAATTTGTGTGCGTATGGAAAGGCCTTGTCCATATACACATGCATGCCAAATATGAAATTGCTATCTGAAGCGACATAGAAGTTATGAGCATTTTTCGAAATCTAAACGCAAAGTGTGACGGACAGACGGACGGACAGACGAACGGACAGTCCGATCACTATATGCCCTCCTTCGGGGGCATAAAAATGTCTTAGAATATCAAAATAAATCAGAAAGCCACATAAACTAGAGAGCGGACAACATGCTTAATCCTTGAAATGCACTAAGTGACCCCGTGACCTAGTTTTTGACCCGGCATGACCCATATTCGAACTTGACCTAGATATTGTCTTGATACAACTTCTTACCAAGTTTAGTAAAGATCAGATGAAAACTACTTCAATTAGAGAGCGGACACCATGCTAAATCCTTGAAATGCACTAAGTGACCCAGTGACCTAGTTTTTGACCCGGCATGACCCATATTCGAACTTGACCTAGATATTGTCTTGATACAACTTCTGACCAAGTTTAGTAAAGATCAGATGAAAACTACTTCAATTNGGGGGGGATTTTTTTTCCCAAAAAGGGGAAAAAAGTACACTTTTCTGATGGGGGACGGGGCTGATATTCCCAAAAAACGGAGATCGACGGCCCTGCATGGTTATTCCAATATACCTCCTATACTTTCAAACTTGGGGTACAAGGGAATTAAAATAACAGCAATGAACAGTGACAATGATAACTCACTCAATATCATGAACAATGCAGATTAACTAAGAAAAATGTTGTGTAGCTAAATTTCTATGTTCTAATGTTAATTGGTCTCATAATACTGGTCATTGTTGCTGATAGCATGCACATATTTCTATTGTTTTATGCACAACATTTTAAAGATATTTGTTAATTGGCTAATATGGTGCTTAACAAAATAACCTCTGACAGTAAAAACAACAATTTATTTGAATTATAGCCATATTTCTGTGTAATTAGGCCAAGATGAAAAATTTAATACTTGCACGATTGTACGAAAAACTGTACCACACTGAGTACATTGTAATTCAGCTATTATAAAAAACTGTACTTAAATGAAATGTATGAAAAATGTGTTACACAATTTGGGACCAATAATTCATTCAACTCATATCATTCTATATAATCCTATCTAAATCGTCATACGCCAAATAACTTCGAAGACATATTGGCAGCAGAAGCTCATCCAACTTTTGCTCGAAAGAATCATCAAATTTCAGACACCTTCTTATCTCAAGTCTACAGGTCTCTTTCAAAGACTTCGCATTGGAAGCCTTCTTATACATGAGATTACAGAGTTCGGGCAGTTTTTGCAGGACTGGTGGGAAGTCTTTCTCAAGGATCCAGTCCTCTATGCTGAGGTTGTAGCCTGCAGTAATCAGCAGCTTTAGCACCTGAATGTTATTCTTGACGGCAGCAATATAAAAAGGGGTCTTTTTACTTTCTCGAGGTAGATGCATATCCGCACCAAGTTTTATTAAATATTTTGTGGTTTCGTATTCTCCGTAATACACAGACAAATAAAAGGCAGTATTACCGCTAAGTGTCAACTCGTTCAGTTTTGCTCCCAAAGAAATGAGAAGTTTTAAGATTTCTATTTTACCACTACTAGCTGCTATATGCACTGGATTCTCCTCGTCATTTGTAACCCTATGTAAAGGAGCTCCTGCATCAAGCAATGTCTTCACAACATTGAAGTGGCCGTAACAAACTGCAGTATGAAACGAGGACCAGCCATCTCTGTCCGTGCGATTAATTTCGGCGCCATGTTGCAACAACACTTGACACACCTTGTTGTGGCCGAGGCAGGTGGCTGCGTGTAATGGAGTAAAACCGTCCGATTGTGCAATGTTAACTGAAGCCCCTTTGGTGATGAGGAATTCTGTCATAGCAGGATTTCCATAGGTGGCAGACCAATGCAGGGGCGTCCTCTGATCATCGTCTCGACTATTGACATCAGCACCATAGTCCATGAGTCTCTGGCAGAAAGGTATATGACCTTTGGATGCAGCTATATGCAGGGCCTGCCTTCGCCAAATATCCACCTCTGATATAAACAAATCACACCCACCTTCAACCAAGATATCTAAAATGTCTACATATCCATGATGTGCAGCTCTGCATATAGGGGTATGTCCATCCGCGTTGAAATTTGGGGACAATCCTTGTCCATGAACTAGATCATGTACCACAGCACAGTTATGTTCATCAATTGCTTTCATCAACAACTGGTGCTCCTTGTAGATGTCACATATTCCTTCTTCTGTCCTCTCGCCAGGTTCAAGTTCATCCATCTGCAAAGAATCCAGATTTGTGTTGTTGTATTTATCGTGTGGGAGTCAAACAATGATAAAACAATGCAATCCAAGAGACAGCTACATCCATCGCCAAGAATTTTGCACATCATCCTCTTGATCTAAACATTGTGACCAGGTTTGGTGAAAATCATTCTATGGTGAAAGGAGATATGAAACGGAAAAAAAAATCTCTTTTTTTACCTTAAAGTATGACCTTGACCCGGCATGACTGACTCATGCCTTCTGCACATTGTCTCAATGACCTTAACATTGAAGCAAAATTTCTAGAAAATCCTTCAATGAGATATGGACTGGACACCAAAATAGAGGCTCAAACTTTTTACATTGAAGTATAATCTTGACTGACTGATGCCTTCTGCTCATCATTTCAATTACCTCAACATTGAAGCCAAGATTCATGAGAATCCTTCAACGGGTAAAGGACATATGACAGTCACACTACACAAAAATAGAGACTCAAACTTTTGACCTTGACATATAAACTTTACCTTGAGCAAGCTTGACTGACTTACGTCTTCTGCACATTGTCACAATGCCCTCAACATCCCTCAAAAGGTACTTGTATAGGAGATATGGAGTGGACACAAAAGTTGGACAAACTGACTGAAGGAATGATGGACGAACAAAGAGCATTCGGACATTCCTATAACCGACTTGCTGGGATTAATAACCAAATGGTCAGTACTGATATTTATCATGTATATGAGTTTGTTCTTTCATTGATAGATGAACGTGTAAATGCTACACAAGATTATTTAATTTGCAATAAGCTCGAGAGTCAAAATGTTACTAGAGTGTAAACAAGGTTTTACTGAAGCCATATAAGGAAAAATGCCCCGCCCCTGGCGGCCATATTTTCCAACCAACAGGAACCATTTTCGAACTCGTCCAAGATATCAATGGGACAAATCTTCTGACCAAGCTTCATGAAGATCAGACAATAAATGTGGCCTCAAGAGTGTTAACAAGGCAAATGTTGACACCACACGACGGACAATAGGCGATCACAAAAGCTCACCCATGAGCACCGTGTGCTCAGGTGAGCTAAAAACAAGAATATCAGTGAAACTGATTCTCCCTGATGATTTGCTTTAAAACTGTGTATTAATCTTGTGGAAATTAATTCTTATTTAAGGTGCAATTAATAAACACAAAATGATTGGAGCAGAACAACATGCGCATGTTCACATGATCTGACACAGAAATATAAAATTCCGTAAAAAATGTCAAATCATGAAACAATGATGTACATGTAGAAAATTCAACGTAGATTCCGTCAAAAAAATAATGTTGGAAATATCAGTGCCACACTACCAAATAGCAATAAATGTATATTACATTCATACGTGTAACATAGCGGCATATTAACAGAATCAGTATCGAATATGATGGCGTTGTGTCATATAAGCAAGACGGAAATACAATAATAAATAAATAATAATATGAAAACCTCGCAAGTTCTGACAGTGTACTTTGCGGTCTTCAACTCTACGTCTGGTTATTTAATTTTTCGATATCCAAAAACGATTCGTAATCGGTATTCACTTTACCAGTCCAAATGAACCGGAAGTGAACCACAGGTGCTTGACAACAGGACGCTAATTGTTAATTTAGTGCTAGAATTGAGTTTATTTGATGGTTAACAGCCAACCAACATCATGGCAAACGAGAAGATTATGAAAGGAGATGTAATGGAATTTGCTTCCAATATGAAGAAGCTTATCAATAACAAAGATCATAGGTATTTTGCACGGTTGAGATTTGGCTAGTGGATTTGTACTTTTAGTTTTGAATATTGATTTTAAAGTAAGAATACTGTTCCCATGTGTATGCTCACGAATGCTTTATACATTCAACTCATATTCAAATGATTTTGTTTGCATCTTTTATATATTGACTATGAGCAATATAAACAAACAAGCGGTTGAGTCTTGATCGCGACCTACAATACTCAATAGTGAACATATTTTGCTATTATGTTATGCTACTTGTCAGAAGTGAAATTTATAGTATGTAAATTAAGCACTTGCAAAAAAAAAATAATAATGAAGTCTTCCATTTCTGAGTAATTAAACGTAATGTCTGTTATTGTCAATCAGACAATCTTCTCTTGGTATTTCCTTTTAAGGAAGTCCCAAATATATATAGTTTGATTTAAGTTATGGGCTGATGTTTTAAATAGGTTCAAATGGAACAGTTTCAATTCTCAAATACAATTCAGATGTGTGAAGCTAATGCTTAAAATCAACTTCTGACAAAACCATTTATTATACAAAATAATGAAAATTTCAGTCAAAAGCTTTGTTATATGGTTTATTTAAACATTTTCTCAGTTTGATTGCAATATAGATTTGTATGACAACATACTTTTTGCTCATTACAAGAAAATACTAAACCATGGCTTTTTTTAATTCTTAGAGAATGGCCGTTTTTCACAAATTTGAGAAGTTCGCAACTCAAATTTTCACAGTTTAAAGAAGTTCGCCACTGAAATTATCAAAATTTAAGGCATTTCGGGACTAATTTTTCACAATTTTTAGATGTTTCTGACTCATTTTTTCACAATTTTTAAAAGTTTGTGACTCATTTTTTCACAAAATGAGGGGGCCACGGCTACTTTACAAAGATGATGAGAAAGCCCTGTCAACAGTTTAAGACATTTTA
The DNA here is from genome assembly GCA_007657795.1 of Dreissena rostriformis. NCBI lineage: Eukaryota > Metazoa > Mollusca > Bivalvia > Myida > Dreissenidae > Dreissena > Dreissena rostriformis. The sequence continues at coordinate 77,040 of VMBQ01002745.1, forward strand.
ACATTAAAACCTACAATCTTTCAGCGATGTCAAGTTCCTGATTGGCCAGAATAGGAAAGCTGTGTATGCTCATCGATGCATTCTCGCGTCACGATGTGCTGTGTTTAGAGCTACATTTGCAGAGCAAGCCCAGAAGAATGGCACAATTGATAAAGACACACCCTTTGTACTATCAGACATGTCTGGAGACATTTTCTTAGCAATGCTAGAGTTCATTTATACCAACTGTGTCACGCTCACACCAAAAATTGTAAGTGGCATAATTTGTTGGGTTTTGTTGTTGATTGTTTGTACTATTTTCATTTGTAACCTTGCAAAACTTTACATAATTTTGGATTCCCCTATTTAGTTTAACTAAAATTACTAGGACTGATGATCATTTAATTAGATTTAAGATTTATTTTCATTACTGAAATTATTTTATATTAAGGATGTGATTATGATGTAAAATTTACTTTTCACACGGTTCACAAAAATAACAGTTTATTAACAATTACTCATTGGTTATTTCAGGGTTTAGAGTTATAGAATATGTTTGTTTTCTTCACAGTATATAAAAAAGAGTTTAATACATTCTTTTACACTGTTTTTATATTTTTTCCTTTCAGGCCATTGAAGTTTTAGCTACAGCATTAGAATATGGCTTAGATGATTTAAGACGGGTAAGCAGTTTTATCTTGAATACAATTTTTTTAAACGTTGTTTGGAAAGTACCCATATTGCCTTTTGCCCATTGCCAAGTTGAAACATAAAGCAGCCAAATTAAAGTGCTTACACAGACACATTACATTGATTCATAAATAAATTAATATGATTATAAATTACTGCCAAAGAAGCTGCAAACAAATGATGCACTTACTACAATGTTGTTGACTGGGCATATTACCAGTATATCATAGCAGCATGTAATACCCAAATTTGTGTGTGTTGACTAGGCATACAGTATTGATTTTCTGTCCCCTGTTTTGCCCAGTTCTATTGTGAACACTTGAAACATTCAGTTTTCAATTGCTTATATCTTTTTTGTCAAGCTATGTTGTGAATACTTGAAATATAATGTATTAATGGCTTTCCCTTTTTGTCCCTTTCTGCTGTGAACACATGACATGTTAAGTATTTAATCGCCTTCCCCGTTTTTTGTCCAGCTTTGTTGTGAATACCTTGAGGAGAACCTGAGCATACAGAATGCCTGTGACTGCATGCAGGCTGCAGTGACATATGGCCAGGAAGACCTCAAGGAAAAGGTGCTTATCTACATCGAACAACACACAGAGGTAGGTGGGCAAGCTGTACTATTTGAAATTACACAGTAGACTACATACAGCAGGCTGTAGGCTTTAAAACTTTATTTGAAAGAACACAACAATCTACATCCTTTTTATTTGCATGTGGTTAAATATGTCCACATCAATTATGGCATTTACATCAACATCATATTGCACACATTTAGATTGAACTGCTTTTATTACTAGTATTCTTACATTTCTGTCTTTTACTATTTCAGAGTGTGTTTAAATCAAAAGCATTCCAAGAATTGTCAGACACAGCCTTAGCGGAGGTGCTTAAAGTAGATGGCCTTGGAATGGACGAGGCTGAAATAGTCAAATATGTCAAAGAATGGGCCGCTGTCAACTCGGTAAGCAGTCATTTAGAGCAAGCACTCTCTGAGAACCTTTTAGTTGATTGTCCAAAGGTTTGCAGTCAGGGATTTTAATATTTTTTTTATAAAAAAGTAGTCAAATGAACATGTGATTGAAATTTTCAGGGGTCGATTGAAATTTTCACTGGTTAAAATAGTTATGTCTAGAGTTATTTTCTTTCTGGATAGTTCTCAAATGCTATGTAAATGTTGCTAAGCGTAAATTTAAGTTAAATTTTGTGCAAAAATATAATGTGTATATTATAAACATATTTTGAAGTAAACTTCAAATGGTATACTAGTATTAGTTTCAAAATAATGCAAGTCAGATAATTTGCTGGAGTCACAAGTGATAAATTTGCAAAATGCTTGCATCAAAAAGCAGGATGCTGATTCAATTAAATACTTTGGTCTAGAAGTTGAATTATGAAACCATATGTTTCTTTGTGTAGTGCTACAAATATAAACACTTACCAGGATAATTGATTAGCTCTACTTTAATTGACAAGCACTGATATATTGTTATTAATAGTAATCTCCCTTGATTTTTATAATTTAAAACAAAAGTTCAGTTATCTCCCTTGTTTCACTTCAGGTGGTACTAGGAAAGCCTGTTGCAGACGTGGCAAAGAATGTCATCACGTGGATCCGACTCCCAATCCTAAGTCCGGACGAAATTGAAAAGTTGGAGAAAGAAAACAAGAAAGATAACATAATACCAGTAAGTGTTGTACAATAGATTCAACCTGACCCTCCTCATAAATATTCTGCGGAAAACTGTTGCCAATTCTAAATTTAGATAATAAATACTGTGCATTATTTTTAAGGAAAGTTAAAGACACCTTTATATATTCATGTATAGAACGGCCACAATTCGACCTTAACCGATAACCTAATGGTAATTGCGCAAAGCTGCGGACTGGTAATTTCATTTTTTTTTTTGTTCATGATCAAAATCAATTGTACATCAAGGGCACGGTTTTTGTGTATAATAATAAGTAAAAATCTGAATTCAACATTTTAAAGCATAAAGGTAACCATTTGTATACCAATACTACTGGAAGCACTGTGATAGTTTATGTTAATTTGTTATTTTGTTATTTCTTCTGCTATTATGTATTCAATCAATTGAATAATGTAATAAAACAATGTATACTATCTTTTTAAGAGTTAAATTAATTTGACGTGATTCATGAAGTATTTATAATAAAACAGGCAACATGAGTCATATTTAGCCCTTTGCATGCTGGGAAATTTGTCGTCTGCTAAAATGTTGTCTGCTGAATTTCTAAAATTAGCATTTTCTTTTATTCTTTTCAAATAATAATATCAGAATAGCAAACAGTTTGGATCCTGATGAGACGCCACGTTCTGTGGCGTCTCATCTGGATCCAAACTGTTTGCAAAGGCCTTCAAAATCCGGTTCCAGCGCTCAAAGGGTTACAAAAAATCACAGACTGCACAGACTAATCTGGGATGACACTTTACGCACATGCATTAAACATCGTTTTCACAGAGAGAGGCTCTTATAATTCCAGGTGGAGTCGTTCAGTATAGCCTGGAGATTCCATGCGCTGAACCAACCTGACCCCAACAATACGAGTGCTAAGAAACGCATTGGAACACAGAACCGACCACACCACAAAAACCTCAATGGTTGATTGAGGCCTGGTATACATTGTAACTTACAGACTGTGTAAATACATGTATTATTGAAGCACCAATCAAAATGGATATGCATTTCTCTTGTTTAAATTGTAGATGTTTTTTGGGTAAGACTCGTTTTTGAGTGTAAAAAAATGAAATGAATAAACATTAAGCAGGTTAAGATATATTTATCCTGCTTTTTACAACTTGTACATATTTTTACATAATTGTTATATTTTATTAGTGATCTGATTTATTTTATATAAAAATGCGTGCATTGTTTACAGACAAAATATTACAAAAAAATATTTTCTATTTATAACTACATATCATTTACTATTTATGTTTGCCACTTCATAACATATTGTGAATACTGTAAGTGCTGGTGCCTCTATAAAAGAATACACAAAGTCACTGTGATGTTTTTGCTTTCATTGTTACTTTGCAGTGATTGCAGTTTCAAAGTTGGTTTTTTATTTAGTTTTAAAGACAAACCTTGATTTTATATTGATAAACAGTGTTTGTTAATCAAGATCACTGTTTTCCATATTGATAAACAATATGTGCCCATGAACCATTTATATAGCTTCTACACGTACACACAGGGGGAAGTTGCGCAAAAAAAAATAAAAAAAATATATATTATATATATAGTCTATATATTATATATATTTTTTATATTTATTTTTTTGCGCAACTTCCCCCTGTGCACGTACACAGCAGAAGTTGTGTTTGTTTTCTATGAGTTGTCTGTATGCAGCTGTGTTTGTGTACTAGTAGATTACAATTGCTTAATTGATTTAATTATCTGTGTGAAGGTACATTCTAAACCCCGCAAGTTCGTCACATGGAATAAATGTTGTGTTGTTTGTGATATAATCATGAGATTAAATTCTAACCATTAGGTCTTTAGTTTTTAGATTATCACTATATTTGATTCCTATTTACGGTTTTTGTTTACAGATCTAAATAATAGAATATTGTTTGTTATTGTTTTGTATAAGCTGTCGTCATGTTTTGAATTAAAAAGCTTTGAAAACATTACAATAAAGTGAATAAACTAATACACATGTATTTACTTTTCTTGTACAAGTCTCTGCTTTTGATTTAAGTGTTTTCAGTATAATAATATATACAATACCATATTTTTCCAAAAAGTAACCACGGGTGTTTTAATTCTCCCCTTTCAATGGGGCTTTCACATTCCCACAAATAGGGATTTAAATCCCCACTTCCGATTCGGGCTTTTCATTTCCACCAATTGGGGCTTTACATTCACATCACAAGAGCTTTACATTCCTCCCTTCAAATGAGGGCTTTACATTCCCACCAATAGAGCTTTACATTTTCAACCTTCCAAAGAGGGCTTTACATTCCCACCAATAAGGCTTTACAGTCCCCCTGCTAATTGGGGCTTTATATTCCCAATTCCAAATGGGGATTAAAAATCGCACCAAAACTGTTTTACATTCATTCCTTTGAACAATTGCATTACATTCCCACCAATAGGACTTTACATTCAACACTTCCAATGAGGGCTTTACATTCTCACCAAAACAGCTTTAAATTCAACCCTTTAAACGAGGGCTTTATGTCCCCACCAAAAAGGCTCTACATTCCCACCAATAGGGCTTTATATTCCCCCATCCAATGAGGGATTTACATCCTCCTTCAAGCAAGGGCTTAACGTTGACACCAACAGGGCTGTACATTATCACCTTCACACGAAGGCTTTACATTCCACCAACAGGAATTTACATCCCCAACCAGGGTTTAACATCCCCCTGCCAGCGAGGGCTTTACATCCGCACTTATAGGTCTTTTCATTCCCACCAACAGGGCTTTACATTCCCACCAATAGGGCTTTTCATTCCCACCAATTGGGCTATACATTCCCACCAATAGGGCTTTACATTCCCACCAAAACGGTTTTACATTCCCACCAATAAGGATTTTCATTCCCACCCATAGGGCTTGAACCCACCAATAGGGCTTTACATTCCCACCAATAGAGCTGTTCATTCCCACCAAAAGGGATTTTTATTCCCACCAATAGGGCTTTACATTTCCACCAATAGTGCTTTTAATTTCCACCAATTGGGCTTTACATTCCCACCAAAAGGGCTTTTACATTCCCACCAAAAGGCCTTTACATTTCCACCAATAGGGCTTTACATTCCCACAAAAACGGTTTTTCATTCCCATCAATAAGGCTTTTCATTCTCACCGATAGGGCTTTACATTCCCACCAATAGAGCTGTAGATTCCCATCAATAGGGCTTTACATTCCCAAGCTTCCAACGAGAGCTTTACATTCCCACTAATAGGGCTTTACATTCCAAACCTTCCAACGAGAGCTTTACATTTCCACCACTGAGAGCTTTACATTCCCACCCATAGGGCTTTACATTCCCAAACTTCCATGAGAGCTTTACATTCCCACTAATAGGGCGTTACATTCCAAACCTTCATACGAGAGCTTACATTCCCACCAAAAGGGCTTTACATACACCAATAGGGCGTAACACTCCCACCAACAGGGCTGTACATTTCCACAACAGGTCTTTACATTCTCACCAATAGGGCTTTACATTCCCACCAATAGGGCTTTACAATCCCACCAATAGGGCTTTACATTCCCACCAATAAGGCTTTACACTCCTACCACTGAGGGCTTTACACTCCCACCAATAGGGCTTTACATTCACACCAATAGGGCTTAACACTCCCACCAAAAGAGCTGAACATTTCCACAAATAGGGCTTTACACACCCACCAATAGGGCTTTACATTCACACTTATAGGGCGTTACATTCTAAACCTTCCTACGAGAGTTCATATTCCTACCAATAGGGCTTTACATTCACACCAATAGGGCTTAACACTCCCACCAATAGGGCTGTACACTCCCACCAATAGGACTTAACATTCCCACCAATAGGGCTTTACATTCACACCAATATGGCTTTACACCCCCACAAATAGGGCTTTACATTCCCACCAATAGGGCTTTACATTCCCACCAATAGTTCTTTACATTCCCACCAAAAGAGCTTTACATTCCCAACAAAACGGCTTTACATTCCCATCAATTGGGCTTTACATTCCTAACAATAGGGCCTACATTCCCATCAATAGGTCTTTACATTCCCACCAATAGTGCTTACATTCCACAAATAGGGATTTACACTCCCACCAATACGGCTTTACATTCCCACCAATAGGGCTTTACACTCCCACCAATAGGGCTTTACACTCCCACCAATGAGGGCTTTACACTCCCACCAATATGGTTTTACTTTACATTCACCACTTCCAACGAGGACTTAACATTCACACCAATAGGGCTTTACATTTTTACCAAGAAGGCTTTGTATCCCTTATGAGACTTTACATCCCCCGTTCCAATGGGGACTGTACTTTCCCACCAGTGGAGCTTTATTTCCACCGCCCCTTCAAAGGGGATGGGGATACATTTCTCCAAAGATAGCTTAATTTGCATCTTCCAATGGAGCTTTGCTTTTTTTTTAAAGAGGACTTCCAAAATGAGTTAAGATAGTATGTTGTGCATTTGACATTTGTCTATACATTTAGTATTTAACACAATGAAGGAATTACTTGACAGGAAGTGATGGCTATAATAAAACATGTACGGGTGTTTGGTAGGTAATATTCAGATAGTTATATCCCCTGTACAGGTAGAGGAGGGTATACTGGAATCGCCATGGACATCCGTCGGTCAGTCTGGTTGTCCATAGAGAACGAGAGCACCGATGGCGTTGAAAGCCTGTTTGCAAGATACAGGAAAGTTTCTGCTGAAGTAAATGTTAACCCTTAACCTGCTTTGAATGTAATAACTGATAAGCCTCATCACTGCTGAATAAATTTCTATAATAGAGACTGATATGGGTGGTCTATTTTAAAAGGATGCATTTCATTTATTATAAGACATAAGTTTATAAAACCTATATTTTTCTTATTTGTCATTGACTGAAGATTATGATGGTAGTTTTAAAATTTTGATTTTGTGTTGGTTTTTTACCTGAAAATGTGTATTAAGTAATAAAGCTTGTAAGAGAAGAAGAAATGTTCAGTAACCTTTAGTTTCAGTACATTTTAGAGCAATTTAATATTGAATCAATTTATATTTTGTTACAATTTTTAGTTTCAAATAAAAATAATCATTTTAAATCTAACTATGAGCAGAGATTCCAAAATCTGACCTGTATAACAGCCCTATATTTATTGTCATCGTCAGCATTCCAATTTCCGGCAAATGTTACCTCTTCCCATTTTCTCATTCTTCAGTGTTGTTTTAATGGGCCATTTAACTTTGCAGAAGCATAGTTAAATACCACAGGGTAATTAATCAAGGCATCATCAATTTACAATTTCTAGGAGTGTAATGGCTCCTGCCTCTCCATTTCAACGTTCAGCTTTGTACGACCTGTTAATGGGGGACTCCTATGTCCACCCATTCTCTACATCAAATTGATTGAAATCTGTCAATTTCTGGCTCAAAGTAAATCATTTTAATTTCAATTAACACATCTCTATTACTTTCAAACTCTACTCCATCAAATCCATAGAAAGGCCATGTCAGAATAATCAGAAAACATTCATCGTACAGCGCCATTTTGTTTACACATTTTCAAAGAATGAAAGTGCTTTATGCCTCACTTCCTGTTGAGCATATGTAAATTTCTATTTATAATTAACCAATGAAAATTTACATATCTATAAAACAGGGCTTAATGAATTGACATCTCGCCAACTGTCAATCAAATCCTTATCTAAATATCGATCGACCAATCAGCCATCGATTAATCGGGCGCTTCAGTTACCAACAAGCTGTCCGCCATTGTCTAGGCACGCTGAATGTAGATATTCACATTTTTCAACGCGTTTCGTTTGTTTTCCTCTTTAAAAACGTATATTAAATATAGCTAAACGGTGTCAATTGGGATTGTGTAACTCGGGCAATCGATATCCAGAAAAATTATACCGTCTTCAAAGCCGAAAAAGGATTTTGAGAAGTGTAAGAAATGGATAAATGCATGTGGTCGTACCCACGAACAACTGAACGTCAACACTGTCAACGACAATTACAATAATTATGTTATTATCGAATATATTAGCAGATTTAAATAGTTTATGTTATCGATCTGATCATCACATAATAGTCGGTGTTTTTTTTATATAGTTTTATCAGTTATTAGGTGATTAATAGAAGCAAGGTTCATCTGCATTACTTTAAGAGTAATAAAACTCAGCATGAAGCCTAATGCATGCTGTGTTTTATTACTCTTAAAGAAATGCACTTGATTGTCATTATACATGTTATTTGAAGGTTACACGTGATATCTTATCTAAATATAGGTATCTACATGTGTGCAGACATGTGGTGTCACTAATTAACGCTTTTAATCCATTCTTGGATATCGAATGCCTAGTTATCATTTTTTTCCAACGAGTTTTGTTTATTTTGTTCGAAAAAAAACGGGAATTAAATATGGTAAAACGGTGTAAATATGGTTGATGTAACTCGGACATTCGGTATCCAGAAAGATTAGTTAGATTAATTAAATGTATACCATTTCCACCGCGAAAATGCGGTCTTGACAAATGCGAGTGGAAGCTTCAATGTGTAGAATTACCGAGATCCCCCTTAAAGTTATAGAACATTTAGTTATTTCAAAAACTTGAAATGTCATATTGACATTATTTAGTATGAATTATTTCACGTGTGTATGTAAAATAATAGGGACTATTGGTACCCATTTTGCAAAACTTAACGACATCCGCATTATAAATCGTGTTTTGTTTTGTGTCAGAAACAAGTGAAAACCATTTTATGATACTATTTTAATGAGAACGTATCGATAAATGCCATTCTATAAGAGTTATTTATTACTAATATAACCAATTAACGCGGTTACTTGGGGGAAGTCAGTACCTGCGCTGACACTGGTAGCTTTATTAACTAGCCTTACCGAAATCCCCTTCATACAACGCTAATTTATATAAGACAATGACCACAGTGATTTGCTTGTTTTGCACTTTCAATTATAGTGATTGATAAATGTCCCATAAGCAATGTTTAATATTATTAATATCACTTAAACGCGTAAAACTTCACCAAAATGCCAGTTATAAAGCGCTATTTCGTGTCAAATACACGCAGAAAAAATGTTACGTTAATATGTTCGTTAATAACATGGGTAAATACCAGTATAGAAGTGTTAATTTCTTGCTAATACCACCATTTCACGTAGTAACAGGTTCGATTTCGGTAAGCGCGCAAGCGTTTTAGAGCGTGTTTAACGTACCGAAAAACCCGTTATAAATAGGTGATCCTTGATATAAACTAATATTTTTTGCATTTTGCAGAATAAATAAATGACACAAGCCCCTTTTACAAGTTTTATATGCTGTGAAACGGTCCATAAAAATTGTCCGGAATATCGCGCAATCTACAATGTATATGCATTCTATAGGAAAAGAAGCCAATTTGGTGTTAACTTGTCTAGGTTCCTAATCTGCTAGGCCACGTGATTAAGTAGGCGGAGCGATCATCGTCCAGGCGAGATGTCAATTCAGTTATGTAAAGATTTGACCTCTCCCAGAAGTAAACAAAGGAAATAGAAAGTAGTTGTTAGGTCACTATCAACAAGAACAGAATTGTTTTACGAACGAAATTTGTTTTAGTTTCTTGGAACGTTTTTTCACGTAAAACGGTCTTAGAAAAATTCACTCAAAACGATGTAAGCAATTTTATTGGAAGAAAATTTCAGAAAAAAAGTTTCTTAGTGAAAAAAATTGTAAGAATTACCAAATACTATATTAAATATCTATTTCGTCTGCCCAAAATCAGATAAGGCTTCATAAAAGACATCCATTCCAACTGTGATTTCGAAATGTAGTATTAACAAAAGCCTATTTGCGTTGCAAATAGGCTAAAAACCGGTCCGACAAAGTGCTTTTTAACGTACAGCATTCACACGTTCATCGATTGTCCCATATGCTATGAACTTGTTCATGTGCTATTCTCATTTTCCTTCATTAAAGATTGCTTAAGTGTTACCCTTTTGATAACTAATAATTGAAATAGCATTGTTGTATGTATAATTTATTAGCAAACTAACTTGAAACGTTTATTTTCTGTAAAGACAAAGTCCAGACTGAGAGGTACAAAGATTTTCTTTAATCCTGCCGCTGGGGTCAAAACTGAGGTACAACGTTTTTATTTAATCATGCAACTTGGATCAAAACTGAGATACAAAGTTTTTCTTTAATCATGCGACTAGGGTCAAAACTGAGATCAAAAGTGTTTCTTTATAATCTTGCAACTGGGGTCAAAGCTGGCCAATGCCGGCGTCAACATAACACTATTTATAAAGATGTGCATTTTTCATGGCCATTACTTTTTTTTAAACAAAGTCGACTGTTATTCAAAGAACACACCATTGATGTTTTGTATAAATAATCAATATCATTGGTCAATATTTCCGTTTAATTGTTGTTGTTTTCGAATTTCTATCACAAGGTGTAAGCTGGTTCCTAAATAATCATTTTCCATTTAATAACTTGAAACCATGTTTTACCTTATGTCCACGCGCTATCCAAACGCTGTTTTTTTAATGTTATTAATGTTTCCGCGCATATACATCCAATGTGTGATCGCCGTTTATCATGGGCACATTGCAATTATTCCTCGCCTCTTCACGCGCAATTCTGTCGCCGTTAATTTTTAGAACATTGCAATTGCGTTTGCGCCTGTAAACGTTCTGACCAGTCGCCATTTATTGTGAGAGTATTGCACAGATCTCGCGCCAGTACACACACAGTCCAGTTGACGTTAATTTTAGGAACCTTGCAATTATCCTACGCCTTTAAACGCGCTATCTAATCGCCCTTTTATTTGGAACATTGCAGTGATGCCGCGCCTGTACACGCGCATTTAAGTCGCGGTTAAGTTGTGGGCACATTGCAAGCAATTCGCGCTTTTTAACGCGCTGTCCAGTCGCCGTTCATACGGAAACATTGCAATTGTTTTGCACCCGTAAACGCACCATCTAATTGCCGTTTATTTGGGGAACATTGCAATTGTTTTGCACCCGTAAACGCACCATCTAATTGCCGTTTATTTGGAGAACATTGCAATTGTTTTGCGCCCGTAAACGCACCATCTAATTGCCTTTTATTTGGGGGAACATTGCAATTGTTTTGCACCCGTAAACGCACCATCTAATTGCCGTTTATTTTGGAAACATTGCACTTGTTTTGCGCCCGTAAGCGCACCATCTAATTGCCGTTTATTTGGGGAACATTGCAATGGTTTTGCACCTGTAAACGGACCATCTAATTGACGTTTATTTGGGGAACATTGTAATTGTTTTGCGCCCGTAAACGCACCATCTAATTGCCGTTTATTTGGGGAACATTGCAATTGTTTTGCACCCGTAAACGCACCATCTAATTGCCGTTTATTTGGGGAACATTGCAATTGTTTTGCGCCCGAAAACGCACCATCTAATTGCCGTTTATTTGGGGAAGATTGCAATTGTTTTGCACCCGTAATTGCCATCAATTTAAGGAACATGGAAGATTGCAATGATTCCGATTTTCCGAGCCTGTAAACGCGCTATCTAGTTGTTGTTTATTTTGCGAACATTGGTATTATTACGGTTTTATAACGGATGCCGGTTCAATGTTTGCGGAACTGCATATACAAGCATGCCGTTAATGTATCACTCGTCAGTTCCCGAAATGTACACATTGAATCAGAATGGAAGATAGTTTTTTTTCCTGGGAACACCAGTTTGCCAAAAGCGAGTAGACATAACATCACCAACGATGCCATCTCTTATAAGGCCTCTACGTTTATATTCGGCGACATTAGTTGATAAATCAGAGGTACAATTATGGATATATATACATAATTATACCAACATAAGCTTGCACTTCGCCGTTGCAAACAGAGCACAAACCAATAGGCAGCCTTTACATAATTGGGACTTGAGGAAATAATATCATGTTCGAATGCAATAGTTGGGACGAAGTAAACAACAAAACCACACAAACTTACAGTAGCTTTCTCATAAGACTTTTCGTTGGAAATCAATCAATTAGTTTGTAGAATAAATCGAATAAATCAATCAAATTATAAATGAATCCGCACTGATCTGTATTAATTTTTTTAGTTCACATGAGCACACAGTGCTCAATAAAAACTGTTGCGATCACCCTATATCCGGCTTCCATAGTCGTGCGGTGTGCGTCGTCCGCTTTTAGCTCGTTACCACTCTTGAGGCCATTTTTTTGCAATCTTGATGAAACTTGGTCAGAAAGTTTATCAAGATGATATCAAGGCCGAGTTGGAATCTGGATCACGTGCGTCCAAAAACTAGGTAACCAAGACAAATCTTAGAAAAACTTTGTCAACACTCTAGAGGACACATGTATTACCCAATCTTGATGCAACTTTGTCAGATTATATATCTTGACAAATAAGGTCATTTGATCAAATCGTAAGAACGTTTATCTTGAAAATATCTCTGATGATTGGGAATCTTGGCCACGTGCGTTCAAAAACGAGGTCACCAGGTCAAAACGTAGAAAAAAAACTTTATTACCATTCTAGAAAAAGGATTTATGTTTCGTTCTTGATGAAACTTGATCAGAAAGTTTATTTTCACATTTTATAAGCTGAATACGAATCTGGGTCACGTGCCTCCAAAAATAAGATCTTACGGTCAAATCTTAGAAAAAATCTTGATGACACTAGATCAGAATATTGACCTTTAAATTATCTAAGCTTACTGTTTAAATATGGGTCAAATGCGTCATAAAACTAGGTCGACAGGTCAAATCCGAAAAAAAACACAACTTGTAATCCATCTAGAGGCCTCATTTATGACTCACTCTTGACGAAACTTTGTCAGAATGTTAAAATTGACAATATAAAGGTCAAGCTTGAATCTGGGTCAAGTGGGGGGTTAAGCAACTAGATCACCAGGTCAAGTTTTCAACATTGAAGTCATGTGAGCGCTCAAGGTCTATCGTGGCTCTCTTGCACGTGAGGCCTTTTTCAAAATTATTTATAAGCGTTGTTTATATTTAAACAATTCACGCATCAATGTGTAGTATCCGTACTTAAATTATTTAAAACTGCGACCAATCGTTCGATGAACGGAGAGAGTAAATTAATACTGCGGAAAATCCACAACCGCTGAGTGCACAACTGAAATCTACGGGGCGGCTTATGTTGCCGAATATATACTGCATTTTATTGACTATGAATGGACATGAGGCAACGCATGATTGGTGTTTGTTGATCCAGAAATTATCGAAATATTATAGTCGGAATAAGCGCGTCTTGTTGATTTTAATGGTAATTTCTTACTTATACGACCATTCAGCGCGGAAAGCGGTTATTCAAAAAGTTTAAGTCTGGAATTGGAAGTCCCGCTATAGCGATTATATTCCTTTGATGGAGATCTTAATTGATCTTTCCGAAAAGAAGTTTACGGATTATTAACGCGTTACGTGTTAAAAAGATTTATTGGTGATTAATTAGATACATGTAAGCGAATTTTCTTTCAAATATCTGTCTCTGAAATGAAAGGGAATGTAAAATACAGCTCGGACCGTAAATGAGTTGTCGACTGATAATCAAGTGTAAGGCGCACTCTATTTACTCAGATTTTCAATAACTCTTTGAGTATTTGAACAAAGTTATCTTTAATTAGTGTGTAAATAAAATAAAATATTTAAATCGACAGAAGAACGAGTTTTGTAGAACCGCGAGTATTGCTCATATGGCAGGTTTTTAACTAAATGTTGAAAGAAATCTCTACATTATGTTTAATGTTTTTATAGAATTGTGTGATCCAGTAAACTCAGCTTGTTAGAAGTAAAAAAAAAAGGAACACGAACGAGTTTCGCAAGGAAAATCTGCTAAGATTAAGATAAGGAATATATGGAAACTCTGCGTACAATATTGCAGTACATGTAGTTGTATTCAAGTGGCTACTTTACTTCATTTATTTTGGAACGGAAATCGATTTACTGGCAACAGTTAAAGTCAATTTTGACATGCTTGTACAAAGCAATACCGAAATACGGATATTAATATATTTTAGGGATAATTAATGACTTGATTAATATGATTTTATAACAAATACCGGATATACGGATCTTTTGAGTGGCAGACTTATCAGTGACCGCCTGCGAGTATGCGCAAAGGGAATTAGTGTTATTAGCGAAGTTAAGTTTCTGATTCTGAAAATGAAAAAGAAACTACAAACAATGGAAGAATAATAATGGCTTCGAATGTATTATTTGTCTAATTTAAGGTAAATCTTTAACCAAGTTAATACAATCTATCATGAGTGACGCTCGAAATATGATCTCTCGCATGTCTACCTCAACACGCGGAAGTGCGACCCCATTCGCGCCCACCTGCGGCAGTTCCTTGGAACTCATCCGCGACTTATACCAAACGCTCGAACCCCAGATTACCAAGTCGTATCGACCCCACGTGACTTATGTGCCACCACCGCCACCACTGGAGTCGCCGCAGGAACAAAGGAAGAGCGCCGACAAAGAATCGCCCGCGAAAGGAGGGAAGTTAAAAGCGGCTAAAATTGCGCTAGGAGCCATAGCGGAACTGACGAAGCGGAAGGACACAAAAAGGAGACTCCTGGAGGCTGCAAAACGGGAGGCGTTATCAAATGCGCAAGATCTTGAAAGGGTCTCCAATGACGTCAGTCAAAGTATGCCAAATCTACCAGGGGCAAATTCTTGAGGAAATACGAGATTTTCATAAGCGTACTGTGATCGGTATATAAACCCGAACGAATGGCCTTGTAGTATATATTATGTTTCAATTTATAATGTAAAAAGACACATTGCGCGAATGTTATCAAATGGTGCATATGTTAAGACTATGAAATGTAACAAATCCTTATTTTTTACAGTTTAATGTTATATTAATTTCTAAATTATTATCATACTTACGTGTTTATATATGACTGGTTTATGCTTATACTATGTAGTTGGAAATAGTCGAAATGATATTTAGAGGAACATGCATGCTGAGCAGCGTCATGCGAAATGCCATATGCGGCCAGCATAGCTCCAGTCCAGCCTGCGCAATCCAGCAGTCTGGCCAGGAGCTACGCTTTCCGCTATAAAGTCGCACAAGGTTTCGTGGTCTCAATAGCGGACAGGGTAGTTCCTGACCTGAGTGACAGATATGACACTAGACCCATTTTCGTATGACGCGGCTCAAATAGTTGTAACAATGCAATATTTGTGCCCAATACCAACTCAATGTTATTATCTTCAAACACCGCATTAATTTCTAATTGTTGCTGGAATTCTTTCGAATCTTGCCGAACGACTTGTGATGAAATGTGTCGCTATTTTAATCTTATTATTTTAAGGCCATGTGCATTCACAGTTCAAATAAAAGCGTTGCTCATAGTTTGTGCCGTGATTTTCATACACGTACATAAACGATTTGTTTTTATCAAAATCCATATATTGTCTAGCAATTAGTACAAGACCTACAATACTAGCTATTCTAAACATAAAATGACCAGCGTCTTGCAAAAATGGGTCTTAGTCATATGCAGCCATTGGAGCTTCTGACCATTCTGCGCATCCGCGCAGGCTGGTAGGGAGCTTCCCTGTCCGCCATAAAGTAACGCAAGGTTCTGTGGTCTCATGAATGGACAGGGGGACAGTAGAAGCTCCTGACTAGACTGTGCGAATTCGCATGCTGGTCTTGAGCTACACTGGCCGCATGTGGCATAAGACCCATTTTCGTATGACGCGGCTCAAATGTACATGTTTATCATCACAAGACTAAAATGTTTAATAAAATACAATTCATCTTCATCAGAAAGAAGTTTGTACAGTACAGACTCTAAAACATATGTTATTTATCTGGGGACTAATTGCTGAAAGAGAGGTCACGGGTTCGATTCTCACTGTGGGAGCGTTTTTTCGATCTCCCCCAAAGACACCAAGTTCTGGTTCTTAGCCCAGGAAACGAACTCGACAGCATTTCAATAAGCCTTAGGCTTTCGATTTAAGCGAGCTAAAATAAATATATATTTAAACTTATTGCTGGTAGTGTTTCAACTTTTGAACAGTTGAAAACTTAAACTATGGCGATATATTGTTTACTCAAAATATAAGAATAATTAAAAGAGCTTAGTCACAATTTTTGTTTTACACACACATATAT
>VMBQ01002745.1:94442-120186 GCA_007657795.1 Dreissena rostriformis
ATATATATATATATGCCTATTAAATTATGAATGTATATTTCGTACAAATTGTATGCATTAAGATGTGTAGCTCGCCTTCGGTCTTTTGTTCGTATGTTCATAGATATTAGCTCTCGTATTAATATTGGCATGTTGGATTCGCCAAGTTATTATAGCTTATAGTTCATAATATTTAGCATTGTGTTTATACAAATAGGTGCGAATTAATGTTTGTTAAAAATGTACCTTGCTGTCTTCAATGTACACGTATTAAAAAAGCAACTATACGTTTCTAGAATGGGTTACTTTGGTTGTAATATGGGTACATTGTGACAATCGTTATTGCTACGCAATAGTAAGTTAATATTATTAAATATTACTCGTCATATGTCAAAATTTAATTACGAACTCCAATATCGCACACGCGTCGAACAAGCTTAAAGAAATTGTGGGATTCCAACTTTACCACACGCCTTCAAATATGCGTTGTCGTCTAATAAAAAACTGTAATTACCTTTATTAGCAATTTCCGAACAATAGAGTTTAAAGGGCGACCTTCAATTTGGCACTTGGTTTCACGTTTTGAGATAAATTGACAACATTGAACAAAAAAGTTTCAGATTTGCACATTTTCGTTGAAGTTATGGTTTTTGCTAGGAAACAGTTATACTGAACATTTAACATGCTCTAAAATATCCGACATGGGCATCTTTTGACTATTTAAAAACCTGAAAATTCTATAGCGTTTCAACGCGGAACGATTGTATAATTTGGAAAGTGCTGTTGTTAACGTTATATTTTGTGACATTGCGAGGATTACCCTTTATTAAGAATATAAAAAAAGAGTGGTCTAAGCGCTAGACGTTTACAATAAGGGTCAGTGGTTCGAGCCCAAGTGTGGATTACTTTTTTGTCTTTCTTTAATTTTATTTTTGTTTTATACTAGAACTCTTTAGTTTCGATGTTAACATTTATCAATTTAAAGCATTTTATGAAAAACTTCAAAACATGCCAAAATCTGTGAAAAGGATCGTTTAAGTATATAAGTTAATGATATTGGTGTTTCTTCTTGACTTAGAAGGATAATCGTCTTAAACAAACAACAACAAATCTTTCGGTTGGTATAAGAGCATAATCGAAAGAATAATAGTATTGTATTCATGATTATATGCATTCAATTAATATTTATAATACAATTGACTCTATAATCCGGGAGTGTGTATGCAAGCATGAAATGTGTTTACATATCAATTTGCGCATTGTTGATGTTATGACTTTTGTTTTGATATTGTGACGAGTATTTATATCTGCTCGTGTACAAGTATATCGATCACGTCGTTAATTTTAAAACAAACTACTTCTGACGTGTGTTCTTAAAATCGAACATGATAAAGATCCCATAAAGCATACATACATGACATAGTCATTTATCAATTTAAAAAAAACGAACACCATTTTTTCCAAACCATAACAATCACGTGTGTTGAACAAGAAATGCCATGTATGTTTACATATCTATTGTGAAATGTATACGGGTGTAATTTTGATAAAATGTCGTGATTTGACAAGTAACATAATAAAACCTCACTTAAATAAGTTCGTAATGCTTATATTTGTAGACTTTTCATTTATGAGTATATGCATTAAGTTAATGTAATTTCATGTTTCCATATCTTCAATATATTCAATATCACGATGTAATTTGTAAATTGGAAAAAATAAACTAACACAGTTTTAGTACGGTGGCTCAGTGGCATTTGAATATGTTTTATTTATGGCGTTCCCGCGACTAAGCAACTTGTTCCCGCGACTCAATAAAGTGTTTCCAGGACTTGGTAACTCTTTCCCACGACTTAGTTACTTTTACAAGGACTTAATTACTTGTTCACGTGACATGGTTACTCATTTCTGCGACTTAATAACCTGTTTCCAGGACATAGTAACTTGTTCCCGCAATTTAACAGCTTGTTTCCAGGACGTAGCCATTCGTATCCAAGACAGAAATAGTCGTGGAGACGAAATTTCTAACTTTTAGGGACGAGTTTCTAAGTTGCGATAATATGTGCCACTGTATATAAGTGATACAGAAATTATTTATAAAACCGAACGCGTCTTACACATGGCTTATACATACTTAATGAAAACTGGCATACTCGTATGGTAATCACAAGTCATTTTTAAGGAATCCGGTTAGTGCCAAATTGAAAGTTGCCCGTCGAGGTTGACACACGGCAAATAGCGAGACAGAATACGACACCTAGAACTTTACAACGACACTCAATAACGAACAACGGAAGCGACATTTAAACATTTAATGGTCGTTAATATATTTGTAAAATAGTCCCATCGATAATACAATGTCAAACTTAGGTAACGCTGGTCGTTGTTCAATTCCACGTGTCGTATCGTGCGTCGCTTTGATTGTCGGGTGTCGAACCCAAAGGGCGACAGGCCACATTCAATATGGCCCAACTGGATTCCGTACATTGGAACATTCTTCAACAATAAATCACTTAATCATCCCGGTTAACAATCGATTTAAAAGTAGTCTAATTAACTTTCATTTGAATGTATACACATGTAATGGAACGCATTGGGTTTGATGTATAAGATATTCGCGTGTTTGTGGTTTTCACAGCATCATAATCAAGGGTCCTCATCTTTTTCCGCTGCCAATCTTTCAGGACAACACATGGTGCCTCAGCATGCACTCAATAAGGTCCCAGAGAATGTAATCAGAAATAAGAAACTTTATGAGTGGTGTGGGAACTGTATATAAATAATCTTAAATCAACATGACGGTGTGCAGCATGTATCAACGTCAATTAAACAGACGTTGAATAGAAATTTTCCGACGATCATTGACGATCGGCGGTCCAGAAATAATTAGGAAATTATATTCGATACAATCGACAGTTGTACATTTTATTGGTTATTTCTAACTTATAAGTCTATTGAGAGTTGAATGGAGTCATTCAAAGTGTTTAACGAGGTGTCTGTGATTGGGTGATCTAACCGATAGATTATTTCAATTTATTTATGATGTTTAAGATTTATGAAACAAGCCAATGTGTTAAAATGATAAATTGAGGAACTAACTGTGCATTTAGTTATTGCGAAGTGAAGGTATCAACGTGTCTGAGAATCAACAAATGAACAGCTAAACAAGATTATATCGTGAATAAAGCAATTCCGTTTATTGGACAGTGAATAAATAGAATAATCGTTCAACAGTTTAATGAAAAAAGAAAATATCAATAATTGTTGTAAGAATCTCACAATTTATCAAACTATAACGTTGTTATGATTGGAGAATTAACGTCCGAGGAATTAACCAGGATTCTATTAAATACACGGGTGAGATGTTTCAATATTTATAGTATCAAATTACTTTTCCGTGTTTAGAGGTACCGTTCATTTAAGCGCATATCTTATTTCACTAAATTCTGACTATTTTGCTATAAATGTGACATCACGGAAATGCATTTGTGGGTAAATGTTTGCCAATTCCATATATTTATTGATACAAGTCGGCATAAACGTAAACTGCAACAAAGCAGCAAGTGACCAAATGAATAAGTCACAAGTTTACATATTGACTGAGATTTCCAAGGCAAAAGTGTGCGTTGAAACTGCAAACATGGATTTCGTGAACTGGACATACTAGTAGAGAATTCTGTACACTTTATCCCATCATGGGAGACACACGAGATATGTTTTCTCGTGAGTCCACCTCGTCCGCCGGAAGTGCGACCACATTTGCTCCCGACTGCTCAAGCTCGCTTGAACTTATACGCGACCTGTACCAAAAGCTCGAGCCACAGATGACAAAGTCATATCGACCCCACGTGACCATTGTGCCACCGTTACCACATCACGCGCCGTCGTCACCTCTCGACTCTCATAAAGGTGGTGCAGACACGGCGCTTGAGGCGAAAGTCACCGGAAGCTCGAAATCGACGCAACTTGTGTTGAGCGCTGTAGCGGAACTTAAGAAACGCAGGAATACAAGAAAGTTATTAGATGCTGCCAAGCGTTTAGGTGCCTCAAACGGTAAAGCAATAGACAACTCTACCAAAGGTGTCAGCAAAAGTCTACCAAACCTAACCGGCACCGATTCTTGATGAATTTTAACCTGCTATCGATTCAAGGAGCGTATCATGTTTTGCTTGCTATCATGACAATTTATATTAAGAGGAATAGTCATTTTTTAGCAGAGCACATCGGTTGTGTGCCTGTTTCTTCCATGGATGCTGCGTGCAGGATGTAACTAGTTTACAATTCACGTTGGGTAGCAATTTTTGACAGTCTCATATTGTAGTTTCACACAGGATAAAGCACTTGCATCAAGTATTTGAAAATGTCAACATACTAACTTTGATTAAATCATTTCTTGACGATGATTGGGTATAATGTTATTGTTAATGTTCTTTGACTTTTAAGCAATTATGCGATTTTTGACACAAGGCCCGTGTTCAACCGTGAAATCTGTGGCCTATGTCCGTACTTTAATTGCACGTTTAAATTGCAAATTATTTGACATGTCTACACATATTTGATACAGATTTATGTCATCTATTGCAGATTTCGATTTAAGATATACTGTTTGTGAACGTAGTATTGTCCGAAATGAAAATATGCCGACAGAGTATTTACTGATAGTGTCTCCGGATAAATAAATTATAAACACGTGAGCATTTGTAAGAGTTGAAGTTGAGTATATATGACCTCCGATACGTTCAAGAAGTATCTTCAAATAAGATTTTCGTCGTATATCCCGATTTTGAAAATGAAGGTTCATTATTTACGTTTCCAAATCATTAAATTGAAAACAAATTTTTCATTTGTGTTGTTTTTTCATTTGCTAATCGCCTATACCCCGCATGCAATGTTTAATATGTAGTGGGTTGCATATTTATGTATAAACTGTTTAATTCGTGTGAATACAGTTTATAAATCAATACATGTACACGTCACATTTTCTATGCATTTTTTCTAAACTTATATATGATGGTATTTGCAGCATATACAACATATAAGAATAATCCATTTCATATACATGTATGTAAAGTATGTTCCAAATGAACAATTGTGTAAGTAGATATTAATGATACTACATCAGATCATATTATATGTGTCCCCATGTTATGTATTCATTATAAGAATGTTCTTTACGATATTTATGTAAGGTAGGTCAGTATTTCATTAATACTCCCTTTATTTCCACACATTCAAATCACACGTATGTATAGCTCATTGCCGTTTTATATTGGATACCAAAGGGGTCTTAACTTTAACTTCTGCTGCAGCAGAAAAAAAAATGCTGCTCGAGCAACATTTTTTTCTGCTGCACCAGAAAAATCCTGCTCGAGCAGCAT
Organism: Dreissena rostriformis; assembly: GCA_007657795.1. Taxonomy (NCBI): domain Eukaryota; kingdom Metazoa; phylum Mollusca; class Bivalvia; order Myida; family Dreissenidae; genus Dreissena; species Dreissena rostriformis. The sequence continues at coordinate 99,800 of VMBQ01002745.1, forward strand.
TTATTTTTAGATTAAGCCATTGAACCCGTCCGCCAATCAAATTTGAGCTTACAAACGGACGACATAAGCTACCTCTACGGAAACGAAATAGACTTGACAAGATTGGCTGATGCCATTTTCTAAAAATAAATGCTGCTCGAGCAGGATTTTTCTGCTGTAGTAGAAAAAAATACTGCTCGAGCAGCAATTTGCTGCTCGAGCAGCATTTAAATGCTGCTCGAGCAGCATTTTTTTCTGCTGCAGCAGAAGATAAAGTTTAGACCCCTTTGGTATCCCATAGTTTTAGTCGAAGCGCTGAAGGTACAGCAGTTGTTCGCTATTGCATAACCTTAGACGCAACTCATTTTTCAAAATTAAGTTATCGCTTTTGAAATCGCAAGTTTAAAATAAACACAACACATCCGAATTAATTAGATTGTGTCTAAACGCTAATGTCGAGATGTGTGTGCACTGTTTAGCACGGAATCCGGATAGTGCCATATATAATCTCGCCTTTCTTTCATCAAGGGCGACACACGATACACGATATTTTGCGCAACAGTCGCGGCGACGCACGATATTTTGCGCGATATTCGCCCTTTGAACACGACCGTCGTCTTTTTAGAACGCGACCGTCGCCCTTTTATATGCGAGATATCGCATATAAAAGGGCGACGGTCGCGTTCATAAAGGGCGACGGTCGTGTTCAAAGGGCGACGGTCGTGTTCAAAGGGCGAGATATCGAATATAAAAGGGCGACGGTCGCGTTCATAAAGGCGACGGTCGTGTTCAAAGGGCGACGGTTGTGCTCAAAGGGCGAGATATCGCATAAAAAAGTGAGACTGTCGCACAAGGGCGATATTTCGTGTTAAATATATCGTGCGTCGCCGCGACTGTCGCGCAAAATATTGTGCGTCGCCGCGACTGTCGCGCAAAATATCGTGCGTCGCCGCGACTGTCGTGCAAAATATCAAGTATCGCTTCGTGTGTCGTGTGTCGCCCTTGGCACTATCCGGATTCCGTAGTTAGCATCCTATGGATGGTATAGAAATAACAACAGAAGTTTGTACAGTGATGACTCTAAAACATGCTATTTCGCTGGAGACTAATTGCTGTAAGTGCTTCAACATTTGAACATTTGCAAACTTAAAATATGGTAGTATATTTTTTAATCAAAATATTAGTAAAATTAAAAGAACATTGTCACAATTTTCGTTTTACACATATATATATATGCATGTTAAATTATGAACGTATATTTCGAACAAATTGTATGCATTAAGATGTGTAGCTCATCTTCGGTCTATTGTTCGTATGTTCATAGATAGAAGATCTCGAATTAATATTTGCATTTTGGATTCGTCCAGTAAGTATAGCTTATAGTAAATGATATTTAGCATTGTATTTTTACAAATAGGTGCGAATTAATATTTCTTTAATATGTACCTTGTTGTCTTCAATGTACTCGTATACAACTCGCCAATTAAAAAAAGCAATACGTTTATAGAACGGATAACTTTGGTTGTAATATGGGCTCAATATGACTTAAAAATAATTCGTAATACATGTATATCAACCAAGAGATTTGTTGTGGTTTGTTTTTTGATGATTATTCTAATAGGTCTAGAAGAAACACCAAAATCATTAACTTATATCCTTGTAAGGAAATTTCAAATAAAGGAAATTACAGTTTTGTATTAGACGATAACGCATATTTGAATACGTTTGGTTAACTTTAAATGCATTCCACAATTTCTTGTTCTTGAAGCTCGTTCGACGCGTGTTCGATATTGAAGTTCGTTATTAAGTTTTGACATACAAGTAAGAGCATTATCGAAAGAATAATAGTAGATTATTCATGATTATATGCATTAAATTAATATTGATTATACAATTGACTCTGTAATCCGGGACTGTGTATTCAAGCATGAAATGTGTTTATATATCAATTTGCGCATTGATGATGTTCTGACTTTTGTTTGATATTGTGACAAGTATTGATATCGGCTCATGAACTAGTATGTCCATCATGTCGTTAACTTTTATAACAAACTACTTCTGATCTGTGTTCTAAAAATCGAACTTGATTAAGATCCCATAAAGCAGACCTACATTGACATAGTCATTTATCAATTGAAAAAAATGATCGCCATTTTTTTCACAAACCATAACAAGCACGTGGTATTGCACAAACAATGACATGTATGTTTACATATCTATGGTGAAATTTATGAGGGTGAATTTTGGATACAATGTCGTGATTTGACAAGTTTTAGTACGGTGGCACATGTGCCATTTGAAAATGTTTCATTTATAACGTTCCCGCGACTCAGTAACTTGTTCCCACAACTTAGTAACTCGTTTCCGCGACTAAATAAAGTGTTCCCAGGACTAAGTAACTCGTTCCCACGACTTAGTAACTTGTTCCCACGTCTAAGTAATTTGTTCCCTCGACTTAGTAACTTGTTCCCATGACTTAGTAATTCGTTCCCGAATGGTGTTTTATGACATATTGATAGTGTTAAAGTAACTTGGCCACGCGCCAAACACCTGAGGTTCCCACGACTTAGTAACTCGTTCCCATGACTAAGTATCTCGTTCCCGCGACTAAATAACTTGTTCCCAGGGCTTTGTTACTCGTTTCTGCGACTTAATAACCTGTTATCAGGACTTAGCATCTCGTCCCCGCGACTTAATCATTTGTGTCTAGGACCTGGTTACTCGTTTCCGCGACTTAATAACCTGTTTCAAGGAAAAAGCGTCTCGTTTCTAAGACTGAATTAGTCGTGGAGACAAAATGTCTAACTCCTGGGGACGAGTTTGAAAGTTGAGGGAACGATATATCAATGTGCCACTGTATTTTAGTGATACAGAAATGACTTATAAAACCAAACGCGTCTTAAAAATGACTAATACATACTAAATGAAAATGGCATACTCACATGACAATCACAAGTCATTGTTAAGGAATCCGGTAAGTGCCAAATCGAAAGGGCGGCCGGCGACATTCAATATGGCAACAACTGGNTGAAATGTGTTAAAATGATTTATCGAGGAGCTCAATGTTCAAAGTTTGATACCAGAATGGGTATGTAGAACGAAAGCTATGTTGAATAGGGATCAAACTGTAATGGAACTACCAATAATTGCTGTGAATTCTAATTGAATTAGCTGTTTTGGTCAAATTTAATGACCCACGGAGTATTTGAACAGAATTAGCACCAGTTAATGCAAATATGCTTAGAAGCTACATGCACTGTAACTGCTGCTAGAAAGAAAATTGACACACATGTTTAGAAATTGCAAAGTAAAGGTATCAACGCGTCTGAGAATTAACAAATGAACAGCCATAAAAAGATTATATCGTGAAATAATCAATGTCGTTTATTGGACAGTAAATACAAATAGTATTTAATAATCGTTAAGTGCGGTTGTTTAACAGTTTGCTGAAAAAAAGGAAATATCAATAATTGTTGTCAGAATTTGGCAATTTATCAAACTTTAACGTTGTTTTAATTGGAGAATTTGCCTCAGAGGAATTGCCCATGTATTCGCTAGAATTCTATTAAATTCTATGAGATGTTTCAATATTTATATAGTCAAATTACGTATCCGTGTAAAGAGGTAACATAAATTTAAGCGCATATCTAATTTCACTAAATTATGACAGTTTTACATTAAATGTGACAACAATGAAATGCATTTGTGGATACATGTCTACCAATTCCGTATATTTATTGACACAAGTCAGCAAAAACGTAAATTGCAACAAGGCAGCAAGTGACCAAATGAATAAGTTACAGTTTTACATACTGACGGAGATTTCCAAGGGAAAAGTGTTCGTTAAATCTGCGAACTTGTATTTCGTGAACTGGACATACTAGTGGAGAATTCTTTACACTTTATTTCATCATGGGAGACACACGAGATATGTTTTCTCGCCAGTCCACCTCGTCCACCGGAAGCGCGACCACATTCGCTCCCGACTTCTCAAGCTCACTCGAACTCATCCGCGACCTGTACCAAAAGCTCGAGCCACAGATAACGAAGTCCTATCGACCCCACGTGACCTTTGTGCCGCCGTTACCACAACAGACGCCGTCGTTACCTTTCGAATCTCATAAAGGTGGTGCAGACATGGCGATTCAGTCGAAAGTCACCGGAAGCTTGAAATCGACGCAACTTGTGTTGAGCGCTGTAGCGGAACTTAAGAAACGCAGGGATAAAAGAAAGTTACTGGATGCTACCAAGCGTAAAGGGGCTTCAAACGGTAAAGCAATGGACAACTCTACCAAAGGTGTCAGCAAAAGTCTACCAAACCTAACCGGCACCGATTCTTAATGAATTTTAACCTGTTATCGATCCAAATGAGCATATCATGTTTTGCTTGCTGTCATGTCTTTTATATAAATAAGAATAGTTATTTTTGTTAGCAGTACAAAGCGGTTGTGTGTCTGTTTATTCCATGGATGCTGCGTGCAGGATGTAACTAGTTTACAATTCACGTTGGGTAGCAATTTTTGGCAGTCTCATACTGTAGTTTCACACAGGATAGAACACTTGCATCAGGTCTTACTGAGGAGTGAGTATTTAAAAAAAAACTGTGCCTTGTACACATATTTTTATCTTAACATATTTATATTAACATAGTATTTAATATTACTCGTGACATCATTATTCAATTATTACTAACAATTTGACGTTTGACGTTTGTACATCATAGTACACAAGTATTGTAGAAGAAACCAATTAATCGCAGGTAATAACTATCCATTTGCAAACGATGTAAATTATAGATATTAATAAATAGATTTGCTTTGGGAAATGATTTTTTTTTAAATCCATGTATCTTCAAAGTATTACAATGNACCGACAGACCGACATGTGCAAAACAATATACCCCCTCTTCTTCGAAGGAGGGCATAAACAAATAATTTCTTTTGCAAGTTTCATTAAGATTCGGCAAAAATTCTGACTTCCAAAGTGTTATAAGTGTATTATAAATTAACATTTTGACCTAGTTTTTGACCCCACATGACCAAGTATAGAGCTAAGGCGAGATATCACATAAACAAAATTAAATGCAAATTGTTCTGACCAACTTTTAAGAAGATTAGCCAATAATGTTGCCTCTACAGTGTTCACAATGTTAAATGTTTAATGCAGAAATGTCACGCGACAAAAAACCATCTCAAATGCTTTCTATGATGAGATAAAACTATTTGTATTTCTTCGTTTTAGGACTTTTAATATATTACAAACGAAAGACAGACATGCAGACAGATTGTCACCAATTGCAACCAGTTCAATGTGAGAATTAAACTTGGAATTAATGTACTTCATGAGATATAAATATTTAATTTATAGGCACATTTAATAAGACAAACGTTTGTTAATTGAAAACATTTACAACACAGAACTATGTATATGTACATATTTAAAACCTAGATTAATGTATAGAAGGGGGGGGGGACAACTCTACTGGAACGAGAACAACCCAGTTAGCCGGTAGGTTGTATCTCATGCACAAGACGCTGTCTATGCAACATTTAATTGGTCACCGTTGATTAATTTATTTATTAAATCATGTTTTTGCAGGATATAGAAGTAGTATAATACAGTTACTGCTTAAAACGGTAGGGTTGTGTTTTCATGAAATAGTAGGGTTGTGTCTTTAACAAGGTGGTCACGTGAACCATAAGTATATAAAGCGCTGCTATACTTGGAGCAGTCAGACTGCGTTTGATTGCCGAACAGATCACATTATTTAATACGTTGCATTAATTAGAGTCCATATACCATTGGAAGTATCTGTGACTTTGGATGCTTTTGAGTGGAGGTGACCCAAGCAACTTTGCGCATTACGCCATAGCTTGCTGGGTAGCTTCAATAGAGACTCATACCTTTGTCCGGGTCACAGGTTTTCATTGGTAATATTAGACAGTGCACGGGTCTGGTCTAGTAGGTCAGTCTGAGTCTGTCAAGCTACTGATTGTCACTTGTACTACATTGACCGATTGTCTTTCTTGCATAACGCAGAGGGGGGACATTGATTGTCTTCCTTGCGTAACGCAGAGGGGAGACACTGCAGACTCTTTGGTATAAGTGCAAGACACCCTAGGTGACCCAAATCACCCAAGACACCCGGGGTGACCCAAGTCATCTCAAGACACCCTAGGTGATCCAAGTCAACCCAAATTGACCCAAGTCAACCCAAGTTGACTCAAGTCATCCCAAGTTGACCCAAGTCGACCCAAGTCAACCCAAGTCGACTCAAGCCGACCCAAGTCGACCCAAGTCAACCCAAGTCGACCCAAGTCAATCCAAGTCGACCCAAGTCGACCCAAGTAAACCCAAGTCAACCCAAGTCGCCCAAGTCGACCCAAGTAAACCCAAGTCGACCCAAGTCAACCCAAGTCGACCCAAGTCACCCAAGACACCCTAGGTGACCCAGGTGATCAAAGCGATCCAAGTTGCACAGGGCATACGAAACCGGCTTGTATAGAGGCAAGTTATATTATTTGTTTATCAAATCACACGGCTAATGAAAGCCCGAGGAAAAGCCATTATATATATATATATATATCCCGAAGGAACGGCAGACACGTTACACTTTGAACTCGGCCTAAACATCACTGGGACAAATCTTCTTACCAAGTTTCATGAAGATTGGAAATAAATGTAGCCTCTAGTCTTAACAAGGCAAATGTTGACGACAGACGACGCACGACAGACAAAAGTACCTAAAATGGAAACAATTGTACATCCTCAGGTGGTAAACGTCGGTGGACTATATTTTAACCACACTAAAAATGTAAGCCTTAACAAGTTTAATTGTCAAAGAAAAGCTTCCAAATAATTTTAAAATTGAATTGAATTCAAGAGTATTGTTTCTCTATTACATAAGTTTTGTGGTATAAAGACTCCAAAAGGCTATAAAGACACACATACAAAAATGGCACAAATACCTAATACCATTATTATTAATATTTATTTAAGCATAAATAAAAGAAACATTGTTTTTAATCAATAATTGCTGAAGGATAATTAAAAATATTTATCCGGATATATAAATAATAATATAATATAACATCGCAAGAATCACTCAACATAATATATGCCTAACTATTTATTAATTATAACATTTGTTTAGTGACAAACTTTACCTGACAATACGCCAGACAAAAGAAATAATCAGCATCAACAAAGACAGTTGTCATAAATTCTTGTTTTCAATGGTACACTCTTAGGTGCATTAAAACAACACATTTCAAAAACAGCAATAACTTAATTGTTAATATGAAATATAAATGGTATAACTATTCTCTTTTCTTGGCCTATTTATAAACTGCTATGACAAAATATGCCATGTAAAGAAAAAATAGAAATTTACATGTATAACAGTCTTTATATTGATGTTGTTTTTTTTCGATTGGAAGAGCTATTGCAATTCGATAACAATGATTTTATTGTTATTCCAAAGTCCCACAATGATCTGGTGAGTGTTGGTGTTGTAGCAGACAGAGGCTGGGTCTACATGTGACACAAGAGTCGCCAGTTTCTTTTTACCCTCACGATCCACCTGTATGACAGTTTGTGGGTTGCATGTACAGACAAGGACTTGTCCAGCAGGAGTGATGTGTACACCCTCTGTGTGTCCTAGTTCAGGATTAGTGAAGGTAGATATCAGGCTGCCGTCTGTGGCCAGTGTGAGGAGCTTGCTCTGGGAGTTGTTGGTGACATAGATCCGGTCACCAGCAGGACTCAATGCACATTTGTACACTATAAAACATAGAACATGTTATGTATTTACAGATCAGATTGAAAGACCTTAACTCTCTCAGAAAAATCTAAGGATAATCCTATCAAAGGCAGTAAGTGTTTTAAATATCTACAGTTGTGATTATATTTTATGTTTAAATGTAGGTATATGCATGTATTTTCAATATGCTCAATATTCAAATACATATAAAATACATTTACCTGTATCGCCATAAGCTCCTTTATTCTCATAAAGCTTTTTCACAAGTGTCCCAGTCAGTGTGTAGTGGTAGAGAGCAGTGCCAGAGGCGATATACAATGCTCCCTGATGGTGGGCAATGCCAACAGCTTTATGTGGTAAATGTAACTTTCTCCCATTCACCAGCTGCCCATTGCTCACAGTAATAAACTGTACACCCGCACCATCAAGAGTCACAGCCACCTCACTGGATGTGATTTGGCAAATGTCCCGTGGAGAACCAGAAAAATCACAATGACTGGACACGTTGTAATGCTTGTCAAACAACTTCACTTTCTTATTAAATTTATCTGCAACAATGACATGACCGCTAGGCAGGATGCAAATGCCGTTGATAAAGCAATTCGGACTTGTGTCACTTGATATTTTCACATTATACTCGGACTTCTTCTTCACAGTCAGCACCTGGTCTGGATTCATCTTGAGTTTCAGAGACTGCATACTGTCTACAATCCTCCCAAGACTAGACTGTTGAGACAGGTACTGCTCGATGTCAATGTTCGCCTCGAATATTATTGAACTCTGAACCTTCACTGGGTTCTTCTCTAGATATGTCTCAGACTCTTGTATCTTGTCCAGACATTTCCTGCTGGCTATAAACTCAATGTCTTTAATGCTCTTATCACAAAGGCCCTGTACAGCTTCATTGAGTTTTTGCAGTTCATCCTTCAGTCTGCTGCAGTTGTAAACATCTTTCGTAAGGGAGGTTTGCAATGTGGTCCTTATTTCATCCAGTTCTTTCAAAGTTGTATTTTCTATTTCATCCAAAGCAGCTTTCAATTTCTTACGCTGTTCTCTGATTTCTTGCAGTTTTTCACTGTATGATCCCTCAACGAACTGAATGCTGGCCTCTTTCACTCTCTTAAACTTATTAAGCTCATTAAGACTTGTTTGAATTTTGTTTGACAACTGCTGCATATCCACAGACAGCTTTTTGACTGATTCAGAAATTAGAGCCAAATTTGTACACTGTCTGAAATAACAAAATGAATCATACATTGTAATTAGCAATTATTACTTTGCCATATAAAATATCTTGGCGAACTTAAACATATAAATACGGGTCAAATCAATCGTATTGCAAAGCAGGGTGTGTATTTACAGAACATTTGGAGTCTTATTTCGTCTAAAATAGTCCCCAACCAGTGAAAACCTTTATAATTCGAACAATTAATGCCCAATTTAATTATCTTAGATGTCTAGCAATAATGTCCTTAAATAGAATACTTTCAATATGTAAAAATTGTTCAGAACAACTCTTAAAAAGCTTTTAACAACTGAACTATGAAACTGTTGCATAATTGAGATACTAGTATTTGATTGATGATAGTGATAACAATCTACTTTTCAAATATGAGATCACTTTTAACTACATGTTACTTTATTACTGGGTTTCGCTTACCTGTGTTTCAGTAAGACACAATCAGAGCAGCACAGCTGACTGTGGTCCTGGCAGAACATTTTCAGTTTCTTGTTGTTGTGAACATCACATTTCAGTAGCAAATCCTCAATTGCCTCTTCAAGAGGCCATTTATTTGCTTTTCTTCTTCCATACGTCAAATGGTTTTCAAAAACTTGATCATGGTGATGAAGGCATTTTTCGCAAAAACACTTCAAACATGTTTCACAGAAAAAATCAGCACTTTTTTTGATTTTTTTACTTTTGCAACCGACACAAAAATAGTCTTTCACTATATCTGAACTTTTATAAACTGAACCTACAGAAGTCGCCATTTTCAATGGGTATTGTGACCTGTCCTCCGATAAAAAGTTATGTATTCACTATTAACTATGTTAATCAATTACACTTATGGTTTTAAAATCCAGAAAGGGTTCATAAAGACACGCACAGTTTTAAGGTAGTATAATAACCAATGAACTTCACTTCAAACTGAAAAAGGCTGAATTAACTTGCCTGATAAAGCTCACAACCGACTTTAAATACACACTGAAGCACAACGTCAATAGTCAAGTTACAAAATGATCGTGTAAATAGATTCATTTGCTGATAACAGGGGGTATAAACCATTTTCTGAAAATATGTGAAACTTGATACATGTATTCAGTTAAAGGGACTTGTTCATTTTCACATTTAAAAAAATGTGATTTAATTAAATTTTAACTAAAATCAAATATTTTGAATAGTATTTAATAATAATAAAAGCAAGAAAAAGGATTGAATAAACAATATTGCCTAGCCCAGGAGTCGAACCAGTGACCTTTTGATGGAAAAATCAAATGAACTACCACTACATCATTGAGGCTTTAATAATTCACAGCAAATTCAAACACTAAGTTGGTGATACAAACATTTTCCAAAATGTTATGAAAAGCATAGCAAGCCCTTTATAGTTTTCCTTATTTCGATTGATGATCATCCATAGACCATCTAAAAGTGTTCTTGGTCATGATTGTTATTTTGCTTCTCTGAATATAATTTATACATTCTCTTCTGAATCTATGAGAATTTTGAGGAAAATTTCATTTTTTTTTCAAATTATGAACTAGTCCCTTTTACAAGCATGCTTCTGTCATTGATAGTTCCAAATACATTTTTTACCAATTCCGTATATTTATTGACACAAGTCGGCAAAAACGTAAATTGCAACAAAGCAGCAAGTGACCAAATGAATAAGTCACAGTTTTACATACTGACGGAGATTTCCAAGGGAAAAGTGTTCGTTTTAACTGCGAACTTGTATTTCGTGAACTGGACATACTAGTAGAGAATTTTTTACACTTTATTTCATCATGGGAGACACACGAGATATGTTTTCTCATCAGTCCACCTCGTCCACCGGAAGTGCGACCACATTCGCTCCTGACTGCTCAAGCTCACTCGAACTCATCTGCGACCTGTACCAAAAGCTCGAGCCACAGATTACGAAGTCCTATCGACCCCACGTGACCTTTGTGCCGCCGTTTCCACAACAGGCGCCGTCGTCACCTTTCGACTCTCATAAAGGTGGTGCAGACATGGCGATTCAGTCGAAAGTCACCGGAAGCTTGAAATCGACGCAACTTGTGTTGAGCGCTGAAGCGGAACTTAAGAAACGCAAAGATAAAAGAAAGTTACTGGATGCTACCAAGCGTGTAGGGGCTTCAAACGGTAAAGCAATGGACAACTCTACCAAAGGTGTCAGCAAAAGTCTACCAAACCTAACCGGCACCGATTCTTGATGAAATTTTAACCTGTTATCAATCCAATGAGCATATCATGTTTTGCTTGCTGTCATGTCTTTTATATAAATAAGAATAGTTATTTTTGTTAGCAGAACAAAGCGGTTGTGTGTCTGTTTATTCCATGGATGCTGCGTACAGGATGTAACTAGTTTACAATTCACGTTGGGTAGCAATTTTTGACAGTCTCGTATTGTAGTTTCACACAGGATAAAACACTTGCAACAGGTCTTACTGAGAAGTGAGTATTTAAAAAAAACTGTGCCTTGTACACATATTTTTATCTTAACATATTTATATTAACATAGTATTTAATATTACTCGTGACATCATTATTCAATTATTACTAACAATTTGACGTTTGTACATCATAGTACACAAGTATTGTAGAAGAAACCAATTAATCGCAGGTAATAACTATCCATTTGCAAACGATGTAAATTATAGATATTAATAAATAGATTTGCTTTGGGAAATGATTTTTTTTTAAATCCATGTATCTTCAAAGTATTACAATGCAGTTTTGCCACGATGACCGGCTTTCAAACTAGACATTTCATCCGAACATGGGTTAAACTAGAGCAATCCAGATAGTCGCTCACTAAGATAATTGAGCCTCGTTCTGTGAAAAGCGGGTTTAATGCATGTGCGTAAAGTGTCGTCCCAGATTGGCCTGTGCAGTCCGCACAGGCTAATCAGGGAAGACACTTTCCGCCTTAACTGGATTTTTGCTATTAAGAGAATGTCTTTAAACGAAAAATATCGTAAACGCGGAAAGTTTCGTCCCTTATAAGCCTGTGCCGATTGCACAGGCTAATTTTGTACGACACTTTACTCACATGCATTAAAGCCCCTTTTCTCAGAGCGCGGCAATATGTATGACCGATTTCAGACAGAGATAATATGATGAAAATGGGGACCGAAAAATCTGCAACACTGGGATTGATATTCGTTTTGATTTGAAATAATTTGTCCAACGAGCAGGGGCATCACATGGAATATTCAGAGACAATTGATTACAAACGACTTCTGACTTAGGTTCATTAAATGCAAACGGAATTGTTGAATCAATCAATTATACGAAATGGTTTCCAAGAATTCAATTAGCGTGTCCAATTGTTAATATACAGATGTACACGTAAGTATTATGCAGAGTGAAAAGTTCGATTATCTCACCCAAGTATGATTGAGGGATTTGATTGAATCGTTTTATTTCATGAAGATGGTTGTGTACTCTGCAAATGTTCATTTTCGAATGATTTTAAAGCAATGATGCGATACAACAATTGTACGTATCAGTTGCAAATGATTTGCCATGTCTACAAATATTGTGATACAGATTTATTGCAGATTGTGATTTAAGATATACTGTTTGTGGACATTTGTTTCTTAGGGCAATTGTTTCTATGCTAATTTTGGTACAGGCGAACATTGGTTCCTACCTTATTTTTGACAACTCAGAAAATGGCTCCCGCGTTGGTTGGTTCGAGCCCCCGACAAAAGCTCTCCCGGCCATTCACCCATCGATGTCACGTTTATGTGAAGACGTGCGTGAGTTATGGTCGGGAACCCATTTTTAAAAATATTTATGATTCAGTCTTGGCGAAACTTTGCCAGAATGTTTATCTTGACAATATGAAGGCCACGCGTGAATCTGTGTCAAGTGGGGGTAAAAAAATAGATCACCAGGCCAAGTTTTCAACAATTGAAAGCAATAATGGCTCTTTTGTATATTTTTGCACGTGAGAACTTTTTCAAATTATTTGGAAGCGTTGTTTATATTTATACGTTTCATGCATCAATGTGTATCTTCCGTAATTAAATTATTGAAATCTGCAGCAAATCGTTCGAAGAACGGAGAGATATTCAATTAAAACTCTATCTTGAATTAACTAAGTCGGGATGTTTATCTTGATATTTTTAAGGGTGAGGTCAAGTCCGGGTTACGTGCGTTGAACAAGCAAATCTCAGAGGCCATATTTAACACTCAGTCTTAATGAAACTTGGTAAGAATGCGTATCTTGACAATATCTTGGCTGATTTCGAATGTTTGTCACGTGCTTTCAAAAACTATGTCACCAGTTCAAATATTAGAAAAATCTTATAACCACGCTAGAAAAAAGATTTATGCCTCAATCTTGATAAAACTTGGTCAGAATATTTACCTTGACATTTTCTAAGCTGAGTTTGCATCTGGGTCACGTGCGTCAAAAACTAGGTACCCAGGTCAAATCTTAGAAAAACCTTGTACCACGCTTGAAGCCACAATTCTTACTCAATATTAATATGCATGTTAATGACGATGAGCTTTATATGCTTAAGTCAAAAACTATGATGTTCTGTTCTGTTCTGTTCTGTTCTGTTCTTGATTCATCTTTGTCAGAATGTATATCTTTACAGTATCTAATCTGAGTTAGAATCTGCGTCAAGTGCGTCAAAACCTACGTCACAATGCCAAATCTGATTACAACAACCTTGTTACCACTCAATAAGCCACATGTATGACTCAGTCTTGACCAAACTAGGTTAGAATGTTTGTCTTGTCAATATGAAGGTCACGTTTGAATCTGGGTCAAGTGAAATTAAAAACTATATCACCAGGTCAAGTCTTCAACAATTGGTGTCCCTGCACTCTAGGGGGCGCTTAAAAGCTATCATGGCCCTCTTGTTTATGTTTTGCACGTGAGCCATTTTTCGAATTATTTGGGAAACGTTGTTTTTATTAATACATTTCACGCATCAATGTGTACCTCCCAATTCTTGAATAATCCGTACTTAATTTATTTAAAAATGCGACCAATCGTTCGAAGAACGGAGAGAGTACATTAATACTGCGCAAAATCCACAACCGCTGAGTGCATAACATTGTATACAACTGAAATCGACGGGGCGGCTTATGTTGCCGAATATATACTGCATTTTATTGACTATGAATGGATATTAGGCAACGCATGATTGGTGTTTGTTGATCCAGAAATTATTAAAAAAATTATAATCTTCTTATGCGAGTCTTGTTAACTTTAATGGTAATTTCTTACGTATACAATCATTCAGCGAGGAAAGCGGTTATTCAAAAAGTTAAACTTTGGAATTGGAAGTCCCGCGATGACGATTACATTCCTTTGATTGAGATCTTAATTGATCTTTCCGAAAAATTGTTGACGGATTATTAACGCGTAACGTGTTAAAAAGATTTATTGGTGATTAATAAGATACATGTTGACGGAATTTCTTTCAAATATCTGTCTCTGAAATGAAAGGGAATGTAAGATACAGCTCGGACCGTAAATGAGTTGTCGTCTGATACTCATGTGTAAGGCGCGAATTATTTACTTTTATTTTCAACAACTCTTTGAGTATTTGAACAAAGTTATCTTAAATTAGTGTGTAAATTAAATAAAATATTTAAATCGTCAACCACGAGTATCGCTTTTGTGGCAGGTTTTTTTACTAAATGTTTAAAGAAATCTCTCTCTACATTATGTTTAATGTGTTTATAGAATTGTGTGATCCAATAAACCCAGCTTGTTAGAATTAAACAAAACACAACAGAACACGAACGAGTTTCGCAAGAAAAATCAGCTTAGATATCACCAGGGAATATATGGAAACTCTGTGTACAATAGTGCAATAATTGTATTCAAGTGCTACATTGCTTCATTTATTTTGGAACGGAAATCAATTTTCTGGCAACAGTAAATGTCAGTTTTGACATGCTTGTACAAAGCAATAACGATATACGGATATTTATATTCTCGGATTAATAAATGTCATTGTTAATATGATTTTATAACAAATACCGGAAATACGGATCTTTTGAGTGGCAGACTTATCAGTGACCGCCTGCGAGTGTGTGCGCAAAGGGATTTAGTGTTACTAGCGAAGTTAAGTTTCTGATTCTAAAAATGAAAAAGAAACTACAAGCAATGGAAGAATAATTATGGCGCTGAATGAATTATTGGTCTAATTTAAGGTAAATATTTAACCAAGTTAATAAAATCTATCATGAGTGACGCACGAAATATGATATCTCGCATGTCTACCTCAACACCCGGAAGTGCGACCCCATTCGCGCCCACCTGCGGCAGTTCATTGGAACTCATTCGCGACTTATACCAAACGCTCGAACCCCAGATTACCAAGTCGTATCGACCCCACGTGACTTATGTGCCACCACCGCCACCACTGGAGTCGCCACGGGAGCAAAGGAAGAGCGCCGACAAAGAATGGCCCGCGAAAGGAGGAAAGTTAAAAGCGGCTAAGATTGCGCTAGGAGCCATAGCGGAACTGACGAAGCGGAAGGACACAACAAGGAGACTCCTGGAGGCTGCAAAACGGGAGGCGTTATCAAATGCACAAGATCTTGAAAGGGTGACCAAGGACGTCAGCCAAAGTATGCCAGATCTACCAGGGGCAAATTCTTAAGGAAATACGAGATTGTCATAAGCGTACTGCGATCGGTATATAAACCCGAACGAATGGCCTTGTAGTATATATTATGTTTCAATTTACAATGTTAAAAGACAAATTGCGCGAATGTTATCAAATGGTGCATATGTTAAGACTATAAAATGTAACAAATCCTTATTTTTTACAGTACATGTATAATGTTAAATTAATGTCTAAATTATTATCATACGTGTTAATATATGATTTTTTAGTGTTTATACTATGTAGTTGGAAATAGTCGGAAAGATATTGATAGGAACATGCATATTGAGCAGCGTCATGCGAAATGCCATATGCGGCCAGCATAGCTCCAGTCCAGTCTGCGCAATCCAGCAGTCTGGTCAGGAGCTACGCTTTCCGCTATAAAGTCGCCCAAGGTTTCGTGGTCTCATTAGCGGACAGGGTAGTTCCTGACCTGAGTGACAGATATGACACTAGACCCATTTTCGTATGACGTGGCTCAAATAGTTGTAACAATTTAATATTTGTGTACACTACCAAGTCAATGTTATTATCTTCAAACACCTCATTAATTTCTCAGTGTTGCTGGAATTCTTTCGAATCTTGCCGAACGACTTCTGAGGAAATGTGTCGCTTTTTTATCTTTATTATTTTAAGGCCATGTGCATTCACAGTTCAAATAAAAGCGTTGCTCATAGTTTGTGCCGTGATTTTAATACACGTACATGAACGTATTTTTTTTATAATCAATATCCATATATTGTCTAGCAATTAGTACAAGACCTACAATACTAGCTATTCTAAACAGAAAATGACCAGCGTCTTGCGAAAATGGGTCTAAATAATAAACAGCCAGTTGAGCTTTTGACCATTCTGCGCATCCGCGCAGGCTGGTAGGGAGCTTCTCTGTCCACCATTAAGTAACGCAAGGTGTTGTGGTCTCATAAATGGACAGGATACAGGAATAGCTCCTCACTGGTCGCATGTGGCACAAGACCCATTTTTTTATGACGCGGCTCAAATGTACATGTATATCATCACAGGTATATAATGTTAATATAATAAAATCCATCTTCATCTGACAGAAGTTTGTACAGTACTAACTCTAAAACATATGTTATTTATCTGGGGTTTTATGGCTGTTTTAGTGCTTCACCATTTGTTAACTTAAAATATGGTGGTATATTTTTTAATCAAATATAAGCATTAATTTAAAATAGCATTGTTACAATTGTGGTTTTATTGGCATTTGGGATTCGCCCAGTTAGTAAAGCTTATAGTTAATGATATTGAGCATTGTATTTATACAAATAGGTGCAAATTAATGTTCCTTAAAAATGTACCTAGCTGTCTTCACGTATACGCCTCACCAATTAAAAAAAGCAAATATACGTTTATAGAACGGATTACTTTGGTTGTAATATGGACTCAATATGACTTAAATATAACTCGTTATATGTCATAACTTAATAACGAACTCCAATATCGCACACGCGTCGAACAAGCTTCAAGAACAAGAAATTGAGGAATGCATTTAAACTTAACCACACGTATTCAAATATGTGCGTTGTCGTCTAATACAAAACTGTAATTTCCTTTATTTGAAATTTCCTTACAATAGAGTTAAAAAAATATAAGTTAATAATTTTGGTGTTTCTTCTAGACCTATTAGAATAATCATCTTAAACAAATCACAACAAATCTCTCGGTTGGTATAAGAGCATAATCGAAAGAATAATAGTATTGTATTCATAATTATTTGCATTCAATTAATATGTATAATACAATTGACTCTATAATCCGGGAGCGTGTATGCAAGCATGAAATGTGTTTACATGTACATATCAATTTGCGCATTGGTGATGTTGTTACTTTTGTTTTGATATTGTGACGAGTATTTATATCGGCTCATGTACAAGTATATCGATCACGTATTAAATTTTAAAACAATCTACTTCTGACGTGTGTTCAAAAAACCGAACATGATAAAGATCCCATAAAGCAGACCTACATTGACATANATCTCTCGGTTGGTATAAGAGCATAATCGAAAGAATAATAGAATTGTATTCATGATTATTTGCATTCAATAAATATGTATAATACAATTGACTCTATAATCCGGGAGTGTGTATGCAATGATGATGTTTTTACTTTTGTTTTGATATTGTGACGAGTATTTATATCGGCTCAATGTACAAGTATATCGATCACGTATTGAATTTTAAAACAATCTACTTCTGACGTGTGTTAAAAAAACCGAACATGATAAAGATCCAATAAAGCAGACCTACATTGACATAGTTAATTATCAATTGAAAAACAAAACGGACACCATTTGTTTACAAACCATAACAAGCACGTGATATTAAACAAGAAATGCCATGCATGTTTACATATCTTTGGTGAAATGTGTGCGGGTGAAATTTTGATAAAAATGTCATCATTTGACACGTAACATAATACAACCACACTTAAATAATTTCTTAACATTGCTATTTGTAGATTTTTCATTTATGAGTTCCGGTATATACGATAATTTAATGTTATTTCATGTTTCAATATCTTCAATTTAATCAATATCACGATGTAATTGGTAAATTTGAAAAACAAATTAAAAGTTTAAGTACGGTGACACATGTGACATTTGAAAAAAAATTAATGTATAAAGTTCCCGCGACTTAATAACTTGTTCCGACGACTTTGTAAGTCTTTCCACAACTTAGTAACTCGTTTCCGCGACTAAATAAAGTGTTCCCAGGACTAAGTAACTCGTTCCCACGACTTAGTAACTCGTTCCCACGACTTAGTGAATCGTTCCCTCGACTTAATAACTTGTTCCCACGACTTAGTAATTCGTCCCCACGACTTAGTAACTCGTTTCCATGGCTAAGTATCTCGTTTCCGCGACTTAATAACTTGTTCCCAGGACTTAGTATCTTGTTCCCATGACTAAGTATCTCGTTCCCGCGACTTAATAACTTGTTTCCACAACTAAGTAACTCGTTCCCAGGACTTAGTATCTCGTCCCCGCGACTTAATAGCCCGTTTCAAGGACGAAGCCACTCGTTACCAAGACTGAATTAGTCGTGGAGACAAAATTTCGAACTCTTGAGGACGAGTTTGTAAGTTGTGAGAACTATATTAATATGTGCCACTGTATATTAGTGATACAGAAATGACTTATAAAGTCGAATGCGTCTTACAAATGGATTTTACATACTTAATAAAAACTGGCATACTTACATGGCAATCACAAGTTGTTTTTAAGAAATCCGGTTAGTGACAAATTGAAAGTCGCCCAAATCGAAAGGGCGGCCGGCGACATTCAATATGGCAACAACTGGATTCCATACATTGGAACGGTCTGCAACATGTAATGGAACGCAAAGAGTTTGATGTATAAGATCTGCGCGTGTTTGTGGGTTTCACAGCATCATTATCAAGAGTCCTCATCTCATTCCGATGCCAATCTTTCAGGACAACATGATGTCTGAGTATGCACTTAATAAGGTCACAGAGAATGTGATCAGAAAGAAGAATCTCAATTAGAGGTGTGGGAACTGTATATAAATAATCTTAAATCAACATGACGGTGTGTAGCATATATCAACGTCAATCTAAACAGAAATTGAATAGAAATTTTCCGAAGCTTTATTGGCGATCGGCGATCCAGAAATAATTAGGAAATTATATTCGATACAATCGAAAGTTGTACATTTTATTGGTTATTTCTTACTTTAAAGTTTATTGAGAGTTGAAAGGAGTCATTCAAAGTGTTTAACAAGGACTTAGGTATCTGTGATCTAACTGATAGATTATTTCAATTTATTGGTGGTGTTAAAAGGGACTGTAAACCACGAATGACGAAAAAAGAAAAGTTGTAAAATACCATATTTTTTACAATTATTAGTTTATATTGATTAAAATATCACGACTGGTATATAACATTACTTGAAAAAAAGTTTTTTTTTTATTTTTACTTTATTTTTGTATTAATTTATTTTTACTGGGTATGCATACCAGGTAACTATCAGTTAAGTATAAATAACGCAAGTAGATTGATCATCATCGTCACGTGGTAAACCCAGGAATGCAAATTGTGCATGCGTAGTGAATTGTATATATTATATATTTAAAATGATCAATCTACTTGCGTTATTTATAGTGTGTATATCGTTATGTCACCTATTTTCGCGATGTTCTTTCGATTTTACATCGCGTAATTTTTTTACCGAATATACTAAAAATATGAACTTTTTCCAAGTAATGTAATATACCAGTCGTGATATTTAAATCTTTAAAATTTAAACTAATAATTGTAAAAAAATACGGTATTTTAGAACTCTTCTTTTTTCGTCATTCGTGGTTCACAGTCCCTTTAAGAATTAGGAAACCAGCCAATGTGTTCAAATGATTTATCGAGGAGCTCGATGTTCAAAGTTTCATACCAGAATGGGTATGTAGAACGAAAGCTAGATTAAATACATATCAAACTGTAATGGAGCAACCAATGATTGCTGATTATTATAATTGAATTTTGAAGTGTGTTTTTCTTCAAATTGTCCCACGCAGTATTTAAACAGAATAATCCTCATTCAATGCAAATATGCAGAGATGCTACATGCACAGTAACTGCTGATAGAAAGTAATTCGGCACTCATGTTTAGAAATTGCAAAGTGAAGGTATCAACGTGTCTGAGAATCAACAAATGAACTGCTAAACAAGATTATATCGTTAAATAAGCAATTTCGTTTATTGGACAGTGAATACATACATTATAAAATAATCGTTTAG